>RJWH01000706.1:472952-613571 GCA_004363575.1 Solenodon paradoxus
TCTTTCTATTTGGTATCCTTTATTGCTTTTGACATCAATATATTGGTCTCATGGAAACTATTTAGAAGTGTTCCCTGTTCTTATGCAGAATGGTTTGAGAAGAATAGGTATTAACTCTTCTCTGAACTTTGATAAAATTCAGTGGAGAAGCCATCTGTTCCTGGATTTTTATTTTGGGGAAAATTATATGTGGAGACTCTGCTGTCCAGTGGCAAATGGTTCAAGAAAGAATCCTTGAGCACTAGAGTGCAATTTTACAAGCTTATTAGAGTAAATGGAGGAGAAAGAAAGCAAAAGCAGGAGAATCTCCTGGACATGGAGGACTACACCCATTGCTATGAAATTCCTACATTTATAAGTGATTTTAGTCAGAGGAATGGCTATTGATAAGGAGGAAATGTTGTTAATATCAAAGACCAGGTCATCACTGCAGGTGGTTCCAGGTGAGATAGGAAGAGCGATTTCTCAGTTTACTTTTGGTCTTTGATGCCAAAAGGTATTTATGGTTCCATCCTGTCAGCACTCCCTGTCCTCCATGTTTGGTCCCATGTTGATTTTGAAAGTTAAACGCTGAAAACAACTCCCCTCCAATAGATTTTTTATTACTTTTCTTTTTCAATTTCCTTGTTTGTGTTAGGCCTGTGAGGGATTTCATTTCTTCCTGATTCAGTCCTGGTGGGTTCTACAATTTTGAAAAATCAACTCATGTCCTCTGGGTTGCCAATTTTATTGGCATATGTCTGTTCATAGTAGTCTCTTATGAATCTTTGCATTTTTGAGATATTCATCCTAACATTTCCCCTTTTATTTCTCATTCTAGTCATTTGATTTTTTCTCATTTTTTCTTCATAATTCTACCTTAAAGTTTGTCAGTTTTCTTTATTTTTCTTTCGAAGAACCAGCTTTTTGTTTTATGGAGGTAGACTATGGCAGACAGGATTAGGTTGCTGAAGATCCTGAAGGAAGGGGTGCTTTATAAAGAAACTGAAAGTAACTGATCATTGGAAACAAAAGGCCTAGATAAAATCGTAGACAACACCTGGCAGAAAAAGCCTGGAATAAAATGCTGGTGCTAAAAATCAATGACTGCAAAGCTCGCCCCAATTAAAACTGCCCCCAACCTTGGCCATAAATGTCCCTAGACAAAGCAGCTCACTCAGCAACCCATTTGGCCCCCTCTCCATGCAGAGAGCTACTTGCCTCTCTTTCTTACTGCAGTAAAACCTTACACATTACTTACCTCCATGCCTGAGACTCTTATTCTTCAGGAGCCTTAAGGTAAGGACCTGAGTGAGGTATTTCTCTACGCTCTGCTACAAAGTGGGCAACCATGCCTACCATTAACATCATTGGTCTTCTAATTCGTCTCTGATTTCTGTTACTTATTTTTAATCAAATTGTATTATTTATTTATTTCTCCTGACTTCTGGCTTCATTTGTTCTTTTTCTAGTTGCTTTAAGTGTATGGGTAAATTATTTATTTGGAATATTTCCTTTTACTTTTATGGGCTTGGATTGTTATAAACTTCTCCTTTAATACAGATTTTGGAACATCCCATAAGTTCTGGTAGCTTAGCTCATCATACTAAATTGTCTCCAATTGCTTTTTAAATTTCTCATCTGATTTCCCCTTTTTACACAAAAGTCATTAGGAAGTATGTTGTTTAGTCTTCACATATTTTGTAATTTTGAGCTTTTATTGGGGGATTGCTTTCTAGTTATATATCTCTACTATCGAATAAGGTAATTGGTATGATTTCAGTCATTGTAAATTTGTTAGGACTTGTTTCCCAACATATTGTTCATGCTTGAAAATTTTCCATGAGCACTTGAGAAAAATGTGACTTCTGCTGACATTGAATAAAGTTTAGTAAATGTCTATTCAACACTTGCATTCATATTTGTTATTTTGGTTTGTTGTGTCCCCACTAATTTTTGGCCTGGTTGATTTGTTAATTGTTGCAAGCAGGAAATTGAAGTCTCCTAAAATTATTGTTCTTTTATCAAAGTCTGTCTATAATTCTATAAAAATTGCTGTATGTATTTTGATGCTCCTTCATTTTGTGCATTTATATATTAATGAGAGTTACGTTTTATCATTGTATTAGCCCCCTAATAACTATGTAATATCTACTCTTTATTTTGTTACCTTCTTTAGTTGGAGGTCTATTTTATCTGAAATAAGCATGGCTGTTTATTTACATTTGCATATGAAAGTAAGATTGTCTTCCCTACTTTGACTTTGAACCTATGTTTATCTTTTATCTTGAGTTTTTTGTAAGCACTAGATTTTTTTTATAATCCATTCAACAACACTATGCCTTTTGACTTGTTATTTCAATTCATTAACATTTAGAGTGGTTATTGATATGTACATTTTTTTTCAACCTTCTGCTTTGGTGTTGCATTCTTCAAGCTACATTTTATATTTTGAAAGAAAATACAATATGTGCATGAGTCTAATTTGATATTCATTTAAAAGCCATTATGGAAAACTATTTAGACATTCCTTAAATGTTAATTGAAGATTGAAGAGCTCTCCAATCACTTCAAGAAGAGACCATTAATGAGCCAGTAGATGTTAGATCCCTTAAAATCAAGGTGTCTGGCCCAACAGGGTTGTTTCTTCTCTGGATAACTCACTCTCTCTTTGGGAATATTTTTTCTCATTTCTAAACAAAAACTCCTTTGCTTCACACCTGTGAATTAAATAACTTATCTTCCTTCTTACGTGCTGTCGGCTCTGTGTTGCAGAAAAAATATTTCTAGATACACAAGTTCCCATGACACCTGAGGAAAATGAAGTACACACACGTGTTCACACTCTATCATCTTTGACATGCAACTGCAGGATTCAACATGCTCAACTTCAAGGTATGTTGGAGAATCTATGCTTTTTCTCTTTTGCCGTGTTCATACTGCTACTGAAAACTATCAGCACTGGCAAGAAGGGTACACTTAGTGAGAATCTAATGTATCCCCTTGGGGTATTGAAGGACAAGATCAGTCTGGTTACATGGAACCTCCAGTCTGGGGATCCATTTTGCCTGAGAAATCCATGGTGTGTCAGTTCAGGTTCAACTAAGTTTCCTGCTAAGCTATACTTGCCCTCTACAACCTGGGAACTCCAAGGTTCTCTGCTCTTAAAGGGACTGTGCCATTTAGGTTGTGGTTCCCAGATTAAGAGTTTTCTCCTTTGGGTATATGTGTGGTTATGACTGAGACTGCGAACATCTAATAAAAATCTAATAATCTAAATCTAATAATGAGCCCCAGGCAATGAGTTGAGAGCCAAAGATAAGAGGCCAATCCTCCCCCTAGTCTGTTCAAACAAATGTTCTCAGCACTTTTGGAGAAGAACTGAGGACCTAGTGGGGATGTCGGAGAAAATATCTCATGATGGAAAAGAGTCCTCAAGGGGATCCCACTACAACATGCTAATTAATTCTGTGACCGATTGGGGGAAATAAGGGTTAGCCCTTCAGCGTTCTGTATTTACAGCTGTCTTACACTACTCTGAGAGAAACCCAGACATGTAAGAGTCTGAAGTCAACTGTGCAGAGACTAGCAGCTAAAAGTTCAGCCAAGCAGCACACCTGGCTCATAACACAAAGTCAATAATAACCCCTTCTCACAGCCTTGACCACAAGGAATCCCCTCTCCCTTCAAAGCTTCCAAAATACATTCAAACTACATTCCATTGGTCTGCCTGCTGCTCCATTTATATAAGTTCTGTCAGAAACAAAACTTGCTGTCTCTTCCCTCTTTGCTTTACTCCTCCTGCACAGAGTTTAAGACCTCTGGCTGCTGAAGGGCTAGAGCCCCAAAACCCCAAGGAAAAGTTAACCCTTTCCTCTCTTCCAAACCTCTTAAAGTTCTAGGTTCTAGCCGCTTTTAGACTTTTTCAACAACTCTCTTCTTCCCCTTAAGGGTCATAGTGGGACAGAATGTTTATTCCCAGAGGTCCAGATGACAACGAACACTGGTGGGGTGGGGCAAAATTCCAGCCTCATAATGAGAGTGAGGGTTCACAGCCTTACCTGTAAATTCCCTGAGGATTCTCAGTGGGTTTTTAGTTAGATATATAGGAAGAAGAAAAAAAAAACACATTTTTCCCCCATGCAAGGTTTCTGTGAGGGTTCTTTTCCTTTTCTTTTCTTTTTTTATATTCTTTTTAAATTTCTTTTCTTATTTTTTTAAATCTTTTTGTTTCATAGATGAGAAATCAGCTATCTATCCTAGTGGGTTGCCCTTTGGGACATCTACTGAAAAATTGGGAACAATTTGATCTTGAGACCCTGAGAGGGCAAAAGGTGTTTTTTTTTTTTTAATACTGCATGGTCACAATATAGGCTAGAGTGAGATCTCCACTGGCTGGATAATGGGACCTCTGTTGCTATACTGCAACCAGAAATATTCTATAAAAAACTCACCAAATGGGGGGAGTGTCATATGTTCAAACTTTTCTGTCCCTGAGGGAAAATAAGGATCTTTGTCAACAATGTAAAGTAGATGTAAACTTGATGATGGCTTTAGAGGAATCCCTCTTAGGGAAACAGAGAACAAAAAATGGGTTAAAGGAACTAGAACTAAAAAGAGACTGCTATCCTAGGCCCCTTTCAAACTATAACCCATCCTTTAGCTCTTTAGGGGGAACTAGACATCCTTACATGTGACTCACTCTAACCACAGAGAAACCAGAAAAATATACTTTTTACAGGACACTACTTCTGATGGTCTTATTACTAAAATACATACTCCTTTCTCTCTCAAGGATTTTAAACAGATTAACACAGATCTAAGAAAATTCTCAGGTAATCCTGAAGGATAAATAGATAATTTTCAACACCTTACTCAGATTCTTGACCAAACCTGGAAGGATGTTTTTCTCATTTTGGGCCTGACAGCCCCTCTGACAAATGGAAGGACATTGATGCTGCCACCCAATTTGGGGATGAATTGCACATAATCAATTAGGACTATCCACTGGGGGACACAGCTGTCCTCCTCACAAACCCAGACTGGGTTTATGAGGATGTAGAAGAAAGGGAATGTAGGAATCATATGCTATTTTGTATCATGGAGGGTCTAAAGAGAAGTAGGGTAAAAACTGATAACTATACCAAGTTGACCTCCATTAACCAGGGGCCCAATGATAACCCTACAGCCTTCCTCAAAAGGTTAAAGAAGGTGATTAATAAGTATACTTATGTGGACCCCGAGTCATAAGAAGATCAATTCTTGTTAAAAAATAGGTTCATTTCTCAGTCAGTTTCAGTAGTCCAAGACTATGTGGTAAAGTTGAAGGTTACTGCAAAAAAAAAACAAACAAAATCATCATAAATGTACCAATATTCAATCAATTCAAGCAGAGACCACTGATGAATCAGTAAGAAAACACCCCCCACCTTATAATGATTAATGACAAGTTGGGGATGGAAAATAAGTTGTTAGATTCCTTAAAAAGTGAGATCCCCTCCATTGGGGTAGCTCCCCCTCTGTATAACCCACTCTCTCTCTCTTTGGGACTATTTCTTACCATCTTTCTAAATTAATCCTCTTTTGCCTCACCTCTGTGCTTTAACACTCCTTCCTACTTATGTGCCATCTGGTCTGTTCTTTGGAAAAAAAAACAAACAACTTCTTTCTAAAGAAACATGTTCCCACAACAACTGAGGAAACCAAGGTATGCACGTGAATTGATGCTTTATTAGTCCTAAGGGGAATTTATCGCAATCCAGGCTTAGCTCAAAAAACAAGTAAAAAAGTAATTAATCCATCTATCCCTATATTTAAAGAAATAAGAAAAATAACAATTGAAGCTAATAGAAGGAAGGAAATAATAAAAATTTTAGCAAATATAAACAGAAGAGAAATAAAAAAGATGAGAAGATGAATGAAACCAAAATTTGATTCATGAAAAAATAAACAAAATTGAGTATATTCACTGAGAAAAAGAGAGAAAAATCTCATAACTAGAATCAGAAATGAAAGAAGCTATAATGTATGCCTAAGTTATACAAAGCATTATTAGAGACTACAATAAATAGCTATATGCCAATAAATTGAATAATCTTGAGGACATGGACAGAATTTTAGAAATAAAGCTTACCTAGAATGAGTAAAGATGAAACGTAAAATTCAAAAAAAACTCATAAACAAGGAAATTGAAGTAATCAAATGTCTGACCCCAAATAAAACCCTAGGGGCAGACAACTTTACCAGTGAGTTTTACAAAACATTCAGAGACTAATCAGTGCATATTCTTCTCATTTACAAAAGTTGAAGAACAGAGGACATCGCCAAATACTTTCAATGAGGTCAACATTACACTGATATGAAAAGCAAACAAGGACTTCAGCAAGAAAGAAAATTATAGAACAATATCTCTAGTGAAAATAGATGCAAAAATCCTCAAAATATTAGCAAACCAAATGCAACAATATATAAAAAGATCACCTATCATGAACAAGTGGGATTTTTCTATGGGGATCCAAGGATGGCATAATACATGCAAATATATTATTGTAATATACCACATTAATTATAGCAAGAAGAAATATCATATGATCCTATCAAATGATGCAGAGAAAGCAGTTGACAACATTCAGCATCCATTTATAATAAAAACTCTACATAAAATTGGGATAGAAAAATATACCTCAAGTTAATAAAAGACATAAATTATAAGCCCACAACTAACAACAGGTTCAATGGTTAAAAAAAAAAACAAAACAACTAAGTGTTTCCTCTAAGAACAAGAACAATGCAAGGCTGTCCAATCTCACCATAACTGTTTAACATCATACTGGAGTTCCTATTCAGAGTAATTAGGCAAGAAGAAATAAAAAAAATGCAAATTGGAAATGGGAAAGGAAAATTAAATAAATTTTTGTAGATGACATCATAATGTATTTAGAAAACCCTCAGAACTCTATAAAAACAAACTTCTAGAATCAATGTGTAGAGTTAAGTGGCAGGTTCCAAAATTAATATATACAAATCTGTCAAATTTTTTAGGCAGACAATATGGCATGAAATAAAAGAAATTAATCAAAATTTCCCATTTACAAGAGAAAAAACTAGAGTAAAATACTTTGGAATATACTTAACAAAGAACATGAAAGACCTGTACAATGAAAGCTAAAGGAATATCTTAAAGGATAGTTGAAGATACAATGAGATGGAAATATATTCCTTACTCATGTTTGGGAATAATCATCATTATTGAAATGGCCATTTTATCTAAAGCATTATATAGGTATAACTCAATCCCCATCAAAATCCCACTGACTTTTTTCAAGAACATAGAACAAAAAACATTAAATTAAACCTATATACTGCCTTAGGTATGATGGTCATTTTAACAATGATTTTTCTTCCCAGTTAAGAGCACAGGATATTTAGACAGTCACATTCACCTGTATTTGTCTTTGGATCAAATGTGGAATTTAGGCAAGCAATTGTTGCGTCCTGCTTTTTGATTGAGCCACTCAGTTTCTTTTTATTGGTGAATTCAGGTATTCACATTTAGCATGATTATTAATAAGTAGTAGTTAATTGGTGTCTTTTGAGGATATTTGTTTCTGTTTGTTTTATGTCTCTGTCACTTGTTTTCTTTCTTATTCCTATTTACTTTTTTTGAGTGTTTTTTCATATTGATTCTGTTTCTTCATATTCCCAGCTATGTATCTCTTTATAATTATGTTTTGTGCAATATCATGTTTTGTCTCTAACTTTATCAATATGATAGTGCTTATCTGAGATGACCTTGAGTCTTCTTTTATATCTATACAGATTCTTTGTTTTTCATTCCCCTTAAGCTATATTTTCCCATTTCTTAGTCCTGTCTTTGTTTTTAATTCTACTTTGTTGTATATCACCGTTCCCAGGACTGGTGACTCTTTTCTGTTATACTTATTATAGGACTATTTTTAATGTTTATTGAAAGTCAGGCTTGATAACAGGAAAATACATAAACTATTTTTTGTTGAAAACTGATTTCTCAGTCATAATTGAATTATGATTTTGGTCAGTTGTTTCCTTGGCAGTAAGTTTTTGTTTATTTAAATATTTTGAATATGACATTCTTGTGTCTTCTTGCTTATATAATTTTGCTAAGAAGTCTGATTGGTGTAGCACTGCAGATTATGTTCCATTTTTTATATTTTGAATATTTTTTTCTTTATTGAAAGGTTTTCCTAGTTAAAATATGATTTGTGTTGGTGATGGTCTTTTGTCATTTAGGAACTTGGATGTTTCATTAGCTTCTTTATCTTTCATTGGTAGTTGTTAGGACAGTTATGAGAAGTTCTCTGTTAATCTTTCTTCAAATAAATCTATTCCTCTCTCCCACACCTCACCTTTGGAGATACCCATCATCCTTACTTTTGTTCTCGTAGTGTCTGACATTTCATTTTCCCTCAATTTTTATTTTCTCTCATCTTGCGTGAATGTCACCTATGTACTTTTTTTTCCTTCATTAACTGATATTTTACCTCTGTGATATTGAGTTTGTGTATGGAAATATACAGATTTTATTTCAATTCATTAAACTTTATTTTTATATCTAGCAGTTCTTGTGGGGCATTATAACTTAAATATTTGCTGAAGTTAACTATATAATCTATCACTTATTTTTTGAAGTATTTTTTGAATAATTATTCATACTATAGCTCATTCAGCATTTTTAAAAATGTATCTCTCTGAATCATTTTTCTATTAGATTGTCTAATATATTGTCATTCAATTTCTTCTCTGAAGAGCTCCTGGTTTCATCTTTCTTTAGAGCTATTCATGTTTAGTTCTTAGGTGAAGTTTTTGGCATGGCTTGTCTTCACTGCCTTTATTTGGTACGGTAAAGTCTATTTTCCTCTTTAGCTTTCATTTGTTTCCTGGGAGGTGGTAGGTCTGGGTGGTTTGATGCATTATACTGGATATGGACTGTGTAGTTTTTTCTTCAGTTTTTACCCTAAATTACAAAGTGGGTTGCTTTTAGGGTCTCTGATCCAGAGGTGGGCATTGTTGCTTAGCTGGGTAGAATTGGGTAGGATCACATAGTGCAGTAGTGAGAAGACGCCAGAACCAAAGGTGTTGAAGATGGCATGTGGGGCTGTTCTCACTGGACTTCACTCTGGACTCTTATTTCAGTTCTTATTTTATAATTGTATTTCCTCTCCTCTTGTTTGTGAGTCAGAATAATTTTGATCTATTTCATTTATCTTATCAAGGAACCATGTTTTCTTTTCATTTACTTGTTGAATAATCTTGTTGGAATCCCATTAATTTATTTCCACTCTAATTTTTTTATTACTTTCTTCCATCTTTTGGTTTTATTTTTCTTCTCTTTCTAGAAATACATCAAAGCATTTTATGTTTTCTTCTTGTTTCCTGAGTTGGATCTGTATCACTATGAATTTACCTCTGAATATTGCATTTGCTGCATCTTATATGAGAATTCATTTTCATTTTTTTGACTTTATATTTGTTTTTTCACATTTGGTTTCTTCATTAAGCCAATAGTTGCTCAGTAACTTGTTTATTTTCAACTCCTTGCTGGTTTTTCTCTTCCTTCTTGAGGTTTATTTTAAAATTCTTGCATTCATGATTTTAAAATGTGCTAGATGTTATTTCACCCTTTGCAAAAGTTTTGAAACATTTTTGTGTCCCAACATATTTGTAAGAGAAATGTTCTATACTTATCTATTTATGCCTTCTTACCCGACTTGTCTTTTAAACTTTTTATTGTTGTTTTTCTTATGGATGACCTGAACATTACTCTGAGTGAGATGTCAAAATACCCTACATTTCTATCAGTGTCTGACTTTAGAACTATTAATATTTGATTGGTATATTTGAGTTTTCCTATTTTGAGTGTTCATATGTTAATAAATTGTATGTCTTCCAATTGCAGTAATATCTCTATCATTTTATAAAGACCTTCTTGTCTTTTGTTAACATATTGAATGTGAATCTAATTTATCTGACAGTATTATAATGTTTCCTGCCTTTTAGAATTCTCCATTGGCTTGTCATATAATTTTACATCAATTCACTATAAGTTTATTTGTCTACTTATAAAGTGAGTCTCTTGTAAACAGTATATAGATTTTATTTAAATTCATTAAGCCACCTATGATGGTTAAATGATGAATTCAATTCATTAAATATAAAGTAAGACTAATCTTCTTTCAAATAAGAATAGGAAATGAGCATAGAGCTTTTAATGATAAGCACAGGGTAGCTCAAAACATATGATCAGGGTAAAAGCAAATAAGAAAACAAAAAGGGAACCAATCAAAACATAACTATACCTAGCTCACCTAAGAAGAGAAAGAGAAGAAAAAAGATACTGTCAGGAATACCACACAGAAAATAAATTATAAAATGGCAATAAGCAACTACATATCAATAATCACCCTAAATGTTAGTGGATTAAATACACCAATCAAATGACATTAGTGACTGAATGGATTAAAAAGCATAACTCAACCTTCTTCTACATTCAGGAAACTTACCTTCAAAAGATATATAAAGAGTCAAGGTCAATGATTGGAAGACAATATTGCAGGTGAATGGCAACCACATAAAAACATGAAAACTGATAATTAAATCAGATAAAGCAGATTTCCAACTATAAAGCAAAACAGAGACAGAGATGCACGTTATATAATGATTTGGGGGTCAATCTAGCAGAGAATACCTATTTTTTTAAAAACTCTTACAGAATATTGGAGAAAAGGAAATACACATAAAATCTTTCTGTGAGGCTAAGATCACACCGATACCAAAAGCTGATAAAAATGTCACCAAGAAAGAAAATTTGAGACCAACATCTCTAATGAACATAGATGCAAAAAATTTCAACAAAATTGGCAAACTGATTCCAGCAATGCATCAAATATATCATTCATCATGACCAATGGGATTTACCTTAGGGACTTGAGGTGGTCAACATACATAAATCTATTAATGTAATACACCATATCAACAAGAGCAAGGAGAAAAGCAAATGGTCATATCAATCAACACAGAGAAGGTTTTTGACAAGATCAAACATGCATCATAAAAACCCTGCATAAAAAGGAGACAGAAGGTATACACCTCAACATAAATAAGACCATATATGATAAAACAACAGCTAACACCATAGTCAATGGCGAAAAATTGAAAACGTTTCCTCTGAGGTCAGGAACAAGACTAAGCCACTCACTCTCACCACTGCTATTTAATATCATACTAGAGGTCTGAACAGAGTAATTAGGCAAGAAAAATAAATAAAAGGAATTCAAATTGGAGAGGAGGGAATAAAACTAACATTATTTGCTTATGATAGCATTACATACATATACATTTAAATATATATGTATATGTATACATATATATGCATTACCCTAAAATCTCTGTCAAAAATACTAGAATTAATCAATGAATACAATAAAGTGACAGGTTACAAATTTTGAATGCACAAAGATTCATTGCATTTTTATATGCAAACAACACACTAAACAAAAGCTAAATCAAGGAAACAATATCATTTAAAATAGAAGTAAAAGAATCAAATATACTGGATTATACTTAACAAAGAAGGTGAAAGAATTGTTTAATGAAAGCTGCAAGTCCTTCTTAAAAGAAATAGAAGATGATAAAAAGAAAGGGAAAGATATCTCTTCCTTTATTTTTAGGAAGAATCAACATTGTTAAAATAGTCATCTTACCTAAGACAATATACAGTTTTAGTGCAATCCCTATTAACACCCTATAGGCTTATTTCAAAAAACAGAAAAAAAAAAAATCTTAAACTTTGTATAGAACAACAAAAGATGCTGAAATGCCAAAGCAATTGTGAGAAATAGTAAATGATTCCATAGGTATTACATTCTGAGACACTGAGCCTTACTACAAAGTGGTGATCAAAGCAGTATGGTAGTGGAATCATAACTGAGGCACAGTTGAGTGGAGCAGAACTAGATTACCAGAAACTGACTCATACATAGTCAGTCAATCTATAACAAAAGAGCCAAAACAATATGATGAGAAAATAAGGCTTCTTTAATAAACATTGTTGAGATTACTGGAGAGTCACAAGCAAAAGAATGAAGTTAGATAACCCCCTAACACCTTTCACAAAAAATAACTCAAAATGGACTATAAACTTAAACTTAATACCTTAAGCCTCAAAATTCTTGGAAGACAGCACAGGAAAGACATTCCATGACATAAGCTTTAGTGAGGTCTTTGGGGACTCAACTTTAGCATCAAGGAAAACAAAAAGAAAAAAAAGAGAACACTTGGGACAACATCAAACTAAAAAGGTTTTTCACAGCAAAAGAAAACATCGCTGAGACAAAAAGACAGCCTACTAACTGGGAGAAAATATGTGTGTTTCATATATCTAACAAGGGCTTCATATACAAAATATACAAAGAATTAATAACATTCAATTAGAGAAAAATAGGCAATGCAACAAAAAATGGAAAGAAGAATTAGAAAGCAATTTTTCTGGAGGGTATAAAGATGTTCAACAGGAAAATGGAAAGATGTTCCTACTCTCTAGCTATCAGGAAAAGGTAAATCAAAACAACAATGACATGTCACCTTATACCTAAGATGTTGCCTGTCATATAAAAGTCTGGAAATAACAAATGTTGGTGAGAATGTGGATAAAGGGCACACTCTTGCACTGTTGATGGGAATGCAGATTGATGCCACCATTATGGAAAACAGTATGGAGTTTCCACAAAAAGTTGAAATTGGAAATTCCATATGACCCCATAATACCGCTTCTGGGTATTTACCCCTAAGATACAAAAACACTCATTCATAGATATTTATGCACTCCCATGTTTACTGCAGCCTTATTCACAATATCCAAGAACCAGAAATTACCTAAGTGCCCAATATGAGACGAGTGAATAATGAAGATGTGGCATCTATACATCTGGCATACTACATAGCTCTTAGAATAGATGACATCCTGTCATTTAAATTAACATAGATGAATCCAGAGTGGATAATGCTAAGTGAAAATAAGTCAACAGATAAAAGAAGCCAGATGATCTCACTCATAGGTGGAATATGAATAAAACAGATAAAACAGATAAAACAAAGGAAGAGATAAAAGAAGACAAACCCTTGAACAGTTGCAATAGAACTGAGGTTAACAATAGAAAGTGGGACAGTGGGAAGGGGTAAATGGTGGAGGGAACCACTGGACAATGACAAAGAACACTTGGTGATTTGGTGGAGGGCAGGGTGTGTTGACATATTTCTAAGGAATGGGAAAGCTTGAAATTGAGTGTATTTTAATTTTTAAAACAAAATTTTTGCAACAAAATACTAAAAAATTTTAAATAATATAAAGAGAAAAATTAAGCTTATACACAGCTTGTATTAGAATTTCAATGAAAGGCTTCAAGCAATTATTTCAGGATTTAGCAAATAAATGTCTAATTAAATAATTGCCTTTCAGAGGTCTTTTTCTCACTTGTTCCAAAATAAAAGAAAGGATTTCTTTATGAGGAAATTGGGCAATGAACCACTCACAAAGAGATCATGTCCTAAAGGAGCATACAGAGGCTGAAAGCAAGTTTTCTCCATGATCCAGAGACCAGAAGGATCAGGAATGAGACTGATCATGCAAAGGAGCTTCAGAAACTCCAGGGCAATGCAAGACAAGGACCTATCTCTGAGTTCCTCACCGCTTCTGTTAGGAGCTATAGTGAATGAATCCCACTACCCCAGGGACTTAAGGGAGCTTACAGGGGAAGACTTTGAACTGGCTCCCTGACTGGGGAACAGCAAGCATCACTAGAGGACATTTAAAAACCTCTGCTTAGTTGAGCAGATGGTCCTAACTAGGCAATTCTAGGCCAGGTTCCAGAGAAAGGTAGGTTGGGAAGTCCATTCTTCCCTTCCCCAGTCTTTAAATGAGCACACAGAAGTCAGAGACCAAAATGTAAGCTGACTTCTTGGTCAGGAGTCTGTGGGAGCAAGAATAGGACAAATGAGCAAAATAAGCTACAGAAACTACATGGGAGTGCCAGGCAGACTTACTTCTGTGCTCCCCGTGCCCTGTGCTTGATAGGTGTAGTAAGGAAATACCATCCCAAAGATTAAGGGAGGTAGCTTTCTTGCTCCTTGACTAAGGATATGCAGGCACCACAAGAGGGCATTTTAAAATCTGTGCTTAGTAGAACACAGGGATCTACATGGGAGATTCTAGGTCAGGCTCCAGAGAACTGCCCCTCCAGACTTTAAAGGAGCATACAGCGGTCATTAGGCAATTTTGCTATTTGGTCAATGAGCTGTAGGGAGTAAGAATCAACCTAATCTCCCTTCTGAAAAAAAAAGAAATAGAATGATGGTAATGTTACAGTTTTTTGGAAGAAACCAAGCGAGAACTCTTTGGAAGTATTTTAGGCAGATTTATTACACGTGTTGTCTCAGCTGGGATTTCTTCCGCAAAGAGCTGAGACCCGATTTCTGGTTAAAACATGCTTATATAGGCTAGAGCAAAAGCGGCAAGAGAGGGATGTAAATTAGGGGAAGGGGTTTCAAGCACGAAGTTCTTTGTCTGCTGGCTACATTCCAGCAAGCTCAGGATACAGGAGGTGTCATGGCTTTTCTTTACAGTTGCTGGAAGTGGTAGGCAGGCCTTTTCCCACAGTAATAATTAAAATTAGAATATATATTAATATATGAAATTGAAAACAAAAGTACCATAAAAATGTCAATGAAATTGATAGAGCGAGAGTTCAGGATGGGGTGCTGCATATCTGCAATATCCTCAGTAGTTTCACAGGCTTGGAAATCTACAGGGGAGGAGACTACTGGAAATGACAAGATAAATCAAATTCAGTTCCAAATTTAAATAAAGATACAGCAAATTCCTTCTTTTTAAAACCCTTGAGAGAATACAGTGGATTCATAATCAATCTTGCTATAGATGTTTGTTTAAGGGGATTTCAGGATGTCCTCTTCTTATCTCTCATGAGATTGCTCACCACAAATATGTGGTCTTTTAATGATTTAGGGAACCCCTTCCCTACTCTCAAGTGCCAGAGTAGGGTATATATTTACCTGCTCCACCAAACCTAGGTGCAGCTCTCCCTGCCCAGGAACTGTAGCCTGCTTTGCTTTCTTTCTCCTCCATTTTCTCTAATAAACATAAAACTTCACTCTAATGCTCAAGAATTCTTTCTTCGACCATTTGCTGCCAGACCCCAGAGTCCCCACATCATCTTTGGCAATGCATCTAAATTTGGTGCTAGAGTGCAGTGCAACTTCATATGGTGAGTTTTGACTTGAGAAATTGCTTTCTCTCAATTTCTGAGGTCCTCAGCTTGGCAAGTAGTTTGTTTGGAAAGGACTTTTGGCACTTGCTCTGGAAAGTAAGGACATTGGTCAGGGCACTCCATGATATGCATCCACCCCTGCCTCCTGCCAGGGCCTTGAGTACCATGGCCCATAGTGTGATGGGACTGAATCTTGTTGAGACTTCACTTTTTGTTCTTTCCTTTTACATGGAGCATATGTATCAGGCACAGGACAGTCACTTAAGAGCTAGAGGACTACTGCAGATCTTGATTCTTATGAAAGGATTCACTCATATCAAACTCTGCATATTCAGTCTTGGAGTGCCAAAGACAGGATCAGTCTGGCTGCGTGAAATTCCAGCATGGAACCTGCCGAGGACAATATTCTGTTCAAACCTTCTGGGTGGAATGAAAGACCTCCTCCTAGGGACAAGGTCCTGTACAGAGGCTTTAAGAGAATGTCATTGTTAGGTTGGCTCAGAAAGACAGGACAACGGCCATGCCCGGCGGCCATGCCCGGGAAAAAGGTGGCTGACATCAGAATAAGGGATGGAACCCCATACCTGGATTCACAGGGCCAATCCCCAATCGCGACGTATGAAGCCCGCGAAATTCCTTTTCTTAAAGAGCGCGCTCCCCTTTGTTCAAGCGCGACTTCCCCAGCCCTCTGCGGACTTGGGAACTTCGCCCGGGTGTGCAAACCCCAATAAAGCCCTGGCTATTTGACTTTTTGTCTAATTGACTTTTTCTCCTCTCAGAACTCAGAAAAATCTTTCATTTTGGTGCCGAATCCCGAGTGGAGTTGATGTCTGCTTGAGACCGCTCCTCTTCCCGCTCCACGAGGAGACAACTCCTCCCGTCCGGACTGCAAACTAGGGTAAGTGCCACCACCCTAATTTTTGATCCCCATCCTCTGAATCTGGGCCCCTGGATACTGATACCGAGAGACTGCTCTCACGGAAAATCGCAGCGCTGCGTCAGGGGACCCTCTGGAGAGGCTGCTCTCCTCTGTCCATCGTCGTCTGGGAGTAGGAAGACGTTCCTACGCTCAGATTCCCATTCTTCTGACCCGCACAGCAGATTGCGTTAGAGGGACGCCTCTTCCTCTATCTGCTGTTCTGTGGGGATCAAAAAATGGGAGGACAAGAATCCAAGCGATCCCAGCCTTAAGCGAAAGCGGCTGATTTTTCTGTCTATTACGGCCAGGCCCATTATACCAGCCGGACAAACGCAAGCGCTGGCAGAAGGCACTTTCGATTTTGCTACCCTAATGGCTGCAGACGGACCGGGAAGTGCTTGCATATCCCATACATTCAGGGCTTTTGGACTTTGCACTCCCGCCCAGACCCCTGCACTCGGCACTCCACTGCCGGGGTTCTCCCCACCCGACTGCCCGGGTTCTCCCCGCCTGCGGCGGTTCAGAGCCTCCCAAACCTTCCGAACCTTCTGTTCCGGAGCTTCCTTCCTCCTTCTCTAACTCTGCAGGGGGTCTTGCCTCTCCTCCTCCTACCCCTCCCCCTATCAGCCCTGCTCCACTGCCCAGGTTCCCCACTGCCCGTGGCAGTTTGGAAATTGGCGGACTTCCGAACTTTTTGCGCCAGAACTTCCTTCCGCCTTCTCTAATTCCCCTGAAGATCTTGCCTCTCCTCCTCCCCCCTCCCCCCATCACCTGCAGCTGAACCCTCCTACTCCTGAGAAGAGTCTTTCCTCCCCAATCAGCTCTCAAACTCGCTCCCGCTCCCTCCGGAGTTCCAAAACCCCTGACTCTGGCATCTGCCCCCTCCGGGAGGTGGCGGGAACGAAGGGTGTAGTCCGAGTCCACATTCCCTTCTCCCTGACTGATCTGTCTTCTATAGAAAAACACTTGGGCTCCTTCTCTGCCAACCCAACTTGGCCCAGGAAGCTGGGAAAAGGGTGAGGATGGAGGGAGCCTGGCCCGGGAGGCAGTGCCGGTCCAGGCCTGGCAGCCTGGGCTGCGCTGGGCGGGAGCCCAGACTGCCGTGGAGACGGCGCTTTTCCCCGTGCCCCACCCCCTGGGACCACCTGCCCTCCCCGCTGCTGTCCGCTGGCTTTCTGAGTTGGGGCCAGGAGGCCCCTTTCTCTGGGGCGGTGGAGAGGGCGTCCCGCTGCCGGTATGGCCGCCCCCACCTCCACGCCCTGCCCTCCATGTGGGGAAAAGGCCACCTGGGATTTCGGGGCTTTCCCGCCAGAGCAGGCTCTTCTCAAGGGAAAGCTGCTGCTTCCACCGGGCAGCTCGGCTCTCTGTTACACCTGCTTCTCCTCCCGCCTTCTCGAGACCTGAATGCTATTTCTCGGCTACTTCTGCATCTCACGTGAACATTTCTCCAACTCTTTCACTCTCTGGTGTCTCCCTGAGATGGGATTTAGCCAGTCGCTTGTGTCCCCGCCAGAAAGAGACGACTGGACTCTTGTGCCCAGGCTCTGAAGATGCCCTTAACTGCCACAGTTTGCTTACTTGTCTCATCGCCTCCTGGATTTTAGGCCATGTTGCTTCATACCCGCTTAGATCCAACATCTAATGCTGGGGCAACTGTTCTGGCTACTCATTTTATCTCCCAGTCAGCCCCAGACATCCGAAAAAAATTGAAAAAGGCCGAGGATGGTCCCCAAACCCCCATCTGAGATCTGGTGAATATGGCATCTAAGGTTTTTAATAATCGGGAAGCAGAGGCTGAGGCTGCCCGCCAGACGTGCTTACAGCAAAAGGTAGCCCTGCAGACCCAGGCTATGCTGGCGGCCCTGCGGCCGGTGGCAACGGGGCAAAGCCCAACACCGGGTGCCCAGGAAGCCTTGCCCAGACTGCCGGCAGCTTGGCCACTGAGAGGATGCTTGTCCCCTTAAGAGCTCTTCCTCTGTGTCTCCACGCAGAGAATTAGCTCAAGGCGTGAACTCACCCCTGGCCACATCGGAGCTTCTTGGGCTCCTGGATGACTGCCGGTACTCGAAGACCCCCATCACCCATGCCAAGCCCAGGGTAACGTTGCAGGTAGCAGGTAAGTCCATCTCTTTTCTCGTGGACACGGGGGCTGCTTATTCTGTTTTACCGTCTTTTCCTGGACCCCTAGTTCCTTCCCAGATCTCGGTCATGGGGGTAGACGGGACCCCATCTTGCCCCTGACGGATCCCTCCACTTAACTGTAGCCTGGACGGGTTCCCCTTCTCCCATTCCTTCCTTGTCATCATCTCATCACCAGACTCCCCAAATGAAGCTGCTTCCGATCCTCTCCCTCCTGCTTCTCTCTCTCCTAAATCTGTCAGGAACCCCCCCTAAACTGAAAAAGAAATATGTTTGGAGGTTTTCTGTCCGTGAAACATACAGAAAGGACAATAATACTGTTACTCATACCGTAGTTATCGCTGATTGCCCCCTCTCAGGATGTTCCAAACCCATTATGCTGAGCACCTCCACCAGTAATTTCAAAAGTCTCTCCCAATCCTGGGGCACATGACATGCCATGTGCCTTCTCCATAAACAACCTAAGGAATACTGTAACCGGTGGCCTGACAAATATGGGGGATGCCCTTACTACAAGTGCAAATATATGGAATGGGCAAAGGACCAGTTATGGCAGTATGTTATACCGGACCCCTGGGACCAGGTCTGGGAAAGGGGGGTTAAGGGAAAGCTTTATGGGGCAAACTGGCATGCAGGCCCCTCAGGGGACATATTCATCTACCGAACCTACTCCCCCCTGACCCCTGAGCTGTTGTATTTCACCGACCTGGCTAACAACATACCTACCCAGGAGGAATTCTTAGACAGCAATATAGCCCTTAAAGTCCAAAAACCCTTTCTCCTGGCTTAACCTCATCCGCCAGGGCATCCAGCTTCTCAACATTTCAGGTATAGGAAATATAACTGACTGCTTCTTGTGTGCCTTTCTGGACCGCTCCCGCTTTCT
Source organism: Solenodon paradoxus (assembly GCA_004363575.1). Classification (NCBI taxonomy): domain Eukaryota; kingdom Metazoa; phylum Chordata; class Mammalia; order Eulipotyphla; family Solenodontidae; genus Solenodon; species Solenodon paradoxus. The sequence goes on from RJWH01000706.1 coordinate 492,193, forward strand.
TTGCATCTGTGTTTCTCTGTGCCTAATGGCATTTCTTCTGCTGGTCCTTCAACCTGAAGTTCTGGTGTCCTCAATGCAGACAGATGGGATCTGGTCTTATGTCTATCTTGTTATTGGATGTGTTTGTTGCTAGAAGTAGAATTCTTTTGGTTCTATCCTTCGTTAAGGTGTTGCTAGTTTTGATGAGTTGATTTATGTAATGACTTGGAGTTTCCATGAAAAAAAATTTTGAGCTCTCATTTAAATCTGGCTTAATTGAAATGCATAGCTTGTAGAAGGAAAACCACGCCCCCAGCTTCTAGCCGCCTTGGGCCAGCTATAAAACTCGTGAAGCTATCAGGCACCTGGCAGTTCGGGATTGTTGGAATGTTCCGAGACAGCTGAGTAAATTACCAGCCAGATAAAGGACTTTTCTTTATTACCTGAGAATGGAGTCTTATGTTCATTTAGCAAATAAGTGTTTAGTAAACTGAATCCTGTGTATTGCCCATGAGAAGAATTTACAAATAACTAACTTGGGTTCTGCTTGTAATTCCTGTTCTAATTACACCTCCCCTCTCTCTCACTCCTTCTAAACCTATATAAGTGCATACTCAACTCACTTGTCTGCTCAGGCTGTTGGAGAATACTCCCTGAGCCTGCAGGTAATAAAGTTGTCTTCACTACTTCTAAAAGAGCACATACTTGGCTTTTGTTGGTAAAGAGAGTTGTAACAAGCTAAAATATGTATTAGTTGATTCTAGAAAACAAAAATGTAAGATTGATCTTTTAGGAAGTAATAATTGGTTTAAAAGTATCTATAAATATTTCGCCTGGCATATGATTATGGTTTTAAATGAAAGGTGATTTTTGTGATTCTCTCTGTATATCTTTGCAAATAGAAATTAATTTTATGTTTGTCTCTGTATCTAGGTAGTAAAAGTATATGTTAAGATTTGTCCGTGTTTCATTGAATCATGGAAGACTCCTTTATAGGTTTATAAATAATAAATATGGATTCTTAGTAAATAACAAAATTGGATTTTTTTCAGGTTTATGGTATGGAAAATTTTGGATGAATAAAACTGGTTTTAATTGTTTTGTTTCAAATGTCACTCTGGTTGCTCCTGGTCAGAAAATAATGAAGAAATCTTTACCAATGAATTTTATATCTCTAAAATGTTTAGCAAATTGTTAGCAAGCTGTAACTGTGAAGAGTTTTATAGTGTTATGTTAAATAATGAGAATTAACTGTGCTACCAAAAGAGCTATTTCTAATCTGGGATTAGCTTCTAGCAGAAAAAATATGGCATTTAAATTCTTAAAACACATGTCTTGTGCCACCTAGGACATTTTCTAAAAGAGAATTGTATTTTCATGAATCCTCTAATATGGAAAAAGTTATAAACTGTTTTGTTTAATTTGTAATTGCTTAAAATCAAGGTTTTGAGGGTTAAACTCTAATTGATGAATGAAGTTAATATAAACAAGATAAGTATATCTGCATATAAAAGGTTAGCATATATGTCTATGAATATAAATACATATATGAATATAAATTTCAAAGTGAAACAGGTTATTTCAGAATGTAGTCAGCTTAAATAAGATCAAGTGAATTTATATTGAGCTATATAGTATTTTTATGTGAATCCAAGTTCAATTACTTCTGCAAAAAGGAAAAACATATTCTTAAATTGTGTTTAACATTGAATAAACTGTAAGTTGTTTATAATGTATGCTTAGAATAAATTGTCTAATTTGTCACAAGGCTAAGTTATCTCTGTTGGACCTCTAATGAAAGCGAAGATGAAAAAAAAAGAGCAACCTCAGTCCTATCAAATCTTTTAGTTTGTCTAAATGAATGTGTTTCTAAATGGAAAAATATAGAGACTGCTTTCTTTGTTTTAGTAAGAAAGTGGAAATTTTGTCTTTAATGAGGTAACAGAATCAATGAATTAAGGCAAAAAAGTGAAATCAGCATGTAGAAGGTTTATAAAAGTGAAAATTGTGGAAAAATAGTTTAAAGAGACATGTTAGTGTGGTACAACAATTAAGAATGGAATAAGCTTCTTTGGAAAATTAATGTTTAACATTCTTAATGTATAAAATTGAAGCCAATGGAAAACAGGCAAATAAAAATAAACAAGTGTACACTTAGGCTAAACTTCCCAAAGTCAAATTCTAAATAAAATTGATTTTTTTAAATATGGGATATGTTAAAGAGCTCTTAAGATATTCCATGTAAAAGAAATCTCTCACTTTGAAAGGAAAAATATTAGATAATTGGGTTCATTTTGTATAATCCCATGGAAAGGATTGTCAAAATACAGGTTAATGCTTGGCTTTCATAGTGTATGTTCATATAAAAATATAATAATTAGCATGCATGTTCTAAAGTTATGTAGTTTATTCTAAAATATTGTCCCAGTTTAAGTTGTAATTTGTATTATAGTCACATCTTTAATGTCTTAGTGTTAACTATTGTCATTGTTTCTATGTTTAAACTACTTTATTTTTCAACTTAACTGAGTAAGCGATTGCTAAAGTTATAACAAATAAAAATAATTAACCTGCCAACAGGAATCAAATTAAAGGAGTTGCCTGATCTCAAAGGTTTCTAATATGTGGATTAAATGCCATTCATTGATTCAGCTTCTTTAAACAACTCTGCATATAGCAGGTGTGAATGCTGCTGTGGTTAAGTCTCTGTTTACAGGTTGGCAAAATCTGAAATGTTTTGGTGTCTCCTGACTCTAACTCATTCTTTGTAACATTTTGTTTAACTTTTAAGTTTAAATGAAAGCTCATTTTTGTTAAGCTTTGCAACTTTCCCAAGGTTGCCTCGAATCAATGGTAATTTATTATTTAAGAGTTTAATTGCAGACACTGTCACCTCTGTGGTCTTTTAATGATTTAAGGAATTCCTTCCCTACTCTCAACTGTCAGAGCAGGGTATGTATTTACCTGCTCCACCAAACCTGGGTGCAGATTTGCCTGCCCAGGAACTGTCTCCTGCTTTGCTTTCTTTCTTTTCCATTTTCTCTAATAAACTTATAAAACTGCACTCTAACGCTCAAGAATTCTTACTTGAACCATTCACCACCAGACCACAGAATCCCCACATCAAAGCCAAGAGTTGGTTCTTCAAAAACACAAACTTGTTAATCCCATAGTTAGATGCAAAAGAAATAGATAGAAAACATTAATAGCAGGGATCAGGAATGAAAGCGGTGAGATTACTGCTAACTGCAGAGAAATACAAAGATTCATGAGACACAAAGATTATTCATTATCTCTATATCACCATAAATAAAAGTTAACTCAAAATGTATCAAATATCTGGACGTAAGACCTGGAAACATAAAATCCTTAGGGAAAAATGTAATATTCAACCTCAAAAAGACCTCTGGGAATGGAACAGTTATGTCAAAAGAGACCAAATTAATACTAAGCAATTGGGACTACATAAAGCTTAAAAGCTGTATAGCAAAAGAAACCACCACTAAAACAAAAAGACATCCCACAGAACTGGAGAAGATTTTCACACAATATACATGAGATAAGAACTTAATCTCCAAAATATATAAAGAACTCACACATCTAGGCAATAAAAAGTCAACTGACACACTAAAAAATGGGCAAAGGAACTGAATAGATACCTATCTAAAGAAGACACACAGATGGCTGACAGTCACTGGAAATAATACTCAACATCACTCATCATCAGGTAAATGCAAATAAAAACTACAATGAGATATGACCTCATACCAGTGAGAATGACCTATATAAAAAAATCCAAAAACAAAAACTGGAAAAAGCAGGTGTTTGAGACAATATGGAGAAAATGGAACCCTCCTACACTGTTAGTGGGGGTGTAAATTGGTGCAACCTCTGGAAAACAATTCAGAGATTCCCCTAATAAATACAGATGCATCTATCATTTGACCCAGCAATCCCACTCTTAGTCATGTACACAGAAGATACAAAATCTATAATTGGAACAAATACAAGCACTCTAATGTGTATAGCAGCACAGTTCACAATAGCCAAGACAAGGAAGCAACCTAAATGCCAATCAACAGATAACTAGATAAAGAAATGATGTAATATATATACTCAAGTAATTCTATGCACTACCAAATACTTTTTTAAGATTACCATATTTATTTATGATAATTATTCTTAAAATATAGTTAAATTATAACATATGCAACAATTCTAATTATTTGAATTGGTGTTTATTTTGCCATTAATTGACAATTTAGGAAATATATTTAGGCATAAGTTTTGAAATAATCTATCTATGTATCTATATATATATATACATATAAAACTATTTAACATGGCGTTATATGGGATTGCTATTTTAACAGTTTTATGTGTAGAATCTAATTTGCTCTTTCTACAATAACCTTACAGAGCAGATAAGAAATCTGAAGTACAGGTGAAAAAGTTATTTGCTGAAATTACACAGCTAATAAATTCATGGGGCAGTAATTTCAAAATGAAGGACTTATTATCTTCATGAATTTGCCCCTCTAGGAACTAGTTGACCCACTAGCAACTACTGGCAAATTAAAATGCTCACAACTCTGTAAGATATTCAAAGATTTAAAAAAATATGAAAAGCTTTTATTCAAGAAAACTGACAAGGAAAAGCAAGGTTTAAGCCACAGGAGCATGACAGACATATTTATCCCAAAGTAGGCTGACTTGTTGCACCTACTGAAAGGAGATAGACTTGGTTTGGAGCTCCACAGAAAAAAATCCTCAGATTATTGCCACTATTTAAATTTCTTGCATGTCCCTAGAAAAGAGCCATGCTCAGGCTATTTTTGCTCTTTGTCTTGAGTAGGAGCTACCTCCAGAAGTTAGCCTTAATCATACAGGAGCCTTGTCAGACATTCTTAGATTATTTTATGGAGGTCTGAGGCAGATGTCAGTTATAGACTAAATATTTGTATCCTCTTAAAATTATCCAAAACTCAATATGATTGCATTTGGAAGTGAAAACTTTGGGAAGTTATTAACACCTGAATAGACTAAGACAAGAAAATTGAGTGATAAGTTGAGTGGTTCTATAACAAACATATAAAATGTGGAACAGATTTGGAGCTGAATAATAGGTAGAGGCTACAAGAGTTTTGAGGTCCATATCAGAAAAAGGCTATATTTCTGTAAATGTACCATTAAAGGAGATTCATAGATGGATTCAGAAAAAAAGGAATAGCAATACAGAAAGCCTCAATCTTCTTAGAGAACACCTAAATTAATCTTCAGTGGAATATTGGTATAGCTTATTCTTATAAATAAGAATAGTAAAGAATATTCTGATAATGTCTCAATGGAAATGAGGAGCGTGTTATTGGAAATGAGGAAAATTGTTTCTTGTTAAAGTAGCTAAGAATTTGGCTGAATTGTATAGTGTTCTAGTGTATTGTATAAAATAGGACTTGGAAGTAAGGAAATTAGATATTTGCTGAAGCAATTTCTAAGCAAAATGTTGAAGGAGAAATGTATTTAGTTGCATCATCCTGACTACTCGGAGTAAATATCAGAAGATATAAATGTCTTACAAATAACTATTAATTTAAAAAAAAACAGAACTTTAAAATTTGGAAAATGTATAGCTTGCTAATATTGTAAAGAATGAGAAATATTGTTAGGGAGAGAACACAAAGGGTATGAACAAAGGACCATTTGATAAGGAAATCAGTTTGCCATCTCAAGTAGAAGGCAGAACCATTATTCAAAACACTGGAAGAATGTGAGGGGTCCACTCTGCATGCCCTACCCAGCATTGTCTCACATGATGGATTACACTTTTTGTACTCTATTGGTATGCTCCTTGCCTGACCCAGGTTCAACTCTGACAGGCCCCTATTTGACACTGGCCACAGTGGCTACCCCTCCAGAAGATACACAGGCAGCAAACATTGACAGCATTCTTACAGTACACTCTTTACTAGTATGTACAGTTCAGGGGACTTGAATGTCTTGGTTGTCATAGACTTGGGACTCCATTGCAGTAGAATTGTGAGAAATGTCCAGGCATAAAGCTGATGAAAAGGCATTGTCACCCAAAGTTATGAACGCAAGGCAGTCCAGAGTCTTAGAAGTCGTTCTTTGCTTGGAAAAGCTGTGGGAGAAGGCATACTGACCCACTGAGTCTGTATTGGGTGACCTTTATTCCAGTGTGCCCAGAATTTGACACTGGTTAGTCTGTAGGAGAGATAATTGAGTCAAATGGATTACTCTTTTTAAACAATAATTGTATTATTTTGTTTATATTTCTGTATTTATTTTAGGTTACTGAAATTACATCTCAATCTGTGAATATTTCACATCGCATGCACCACCACTAGAGTTCCAGTGCCCTTTCCCATTACTTTGCTCCCTTTCCAAATCCCACCCCTCCGCCCCACAACTGGTAACCACAGACTTATGACTTAAGATATTTTAATTTCATTGAGGTTTGTCTTTTCATTTTTTTCTTTACATTCAACATATGAGTAAAACCATTCTGTACTTCTTTTTCTTTGTGGCTTATTTTGTTTTACACGATCTCCAGTTCCATCCATTTTGTTGCAAAGGGCACAATTTCATCTATACTGCTGGTAGAAATGTAAATTTTTTGAGATTCTTCAAAAAATTAAAGCTGGATCTCCCATTTTATCCAAAAGTTCCACTTCCCAGCATATATTCAGAGAACATAAAACTCTAATCGGGAAAAAAATCTTCACTCCTATGCTCATAGCAGCAAAATTCACAATAGCCAAGACATGGAAACACCCATCAACAGATGATCCAAAAAGAAGCTATGATATATACTAAAAGAGGATTATTTTTGAGCCTTAAGGTCTATCGTCACCATTTGCTTTTGAATTTTCATGGAAACTATTATATTTTTTTCTTTCCTGTTTCTACCATTTGGAATGGGAGTGTCTATTCTATGCCTATCTCATCACTGTCTTTTGTAACCCATACCATGTGGGTTTCACAGTCATAGCTTGAGACAAATTTGCCTTAGGATAAATAATAACACCTTGTGTCGCATCCATAACAAATTTAAATTAATTTAGAAGAGACTAATGAAGCAGAAAAAGAAAGATGAAATGGAAAAAAAAAAAGAAAATGAAAAAGTGTTGTAGGGTAGCATGAGAACATGACCAATGCCCAAACTTGAAAGTGGGCTCAGTGACTGACCATTACTGATCATGGACTTGAGGGTAACAAATGGATTTTCTGAGGTAACTGCCTCTGCCTATACTGACTGTACCCAAGATATCTTGCCCTGGAATTTTGCTGTCCTTACCTACTTAACTATTCTTTGTTCTTGCCCACTTGGCTATTCCTGCCTGCTCACTATGCTACCTCTGCTGATCCCCCTATAAAAAAACCCTCTCCCTGCCAGCAGTGCAGTAGCTTTCTGTAAGTATGCCCAGTCCACAACAGCTGGGGAAGTGGAAATATGTCCACTCTATGGCCATTAGAATTCACTGCTGTGAGTACAATAAAAGCCATGTCCTTGATACCTATGTTTTCTCATGATTTCCTTGGACTATCTACTAGGCAGGTCATTACTCGGTCAGAATGGAAGCAACTGCATAACAAATATGGGTACAAACAAACTTCACATGAATGTTTATCCAGTATCATTCATAATAGCCATTGGTGAAAATAATTCAAATGCACATTAACTGAAGACCATAGAAATAAAATGTGGTAGTGGTATATCCATACAATGGAATATTATTTGGTAATATATAGAAATAAAGTACTGATTCTGCAACATGGATGAACCTTAAAACATTATGCTAAGTATAAGAAGCCATTCCCAAATATAGTATAGTTTTATTTTATTAGATGTCAATGATCAGCAAATCTATGGAGACAGAGGACATATTAGTTATTGTCTAGGGCTATTGGTTATCTGGAGATTGGGAGTGATGGCTAGGGGTGCAGACTTCTTTGGAAGATAATTATAGTTTTCCACAATTTATCATGCTAATGGATGTGAAATTATGTAAGTATACTAAAATCATTTGAACAGTAAAATTTAATGAGTGAATTGTATGAGTTAATTCTAACTCAATAAAGCTGTCAAAAAAGAGAAATAGAAAAGGTAATAATACCTATGAAATTAGTAACTCAGATTCCTACCAATTTCAGGTATAGTCAAATTGAAAGTCATTTTTTAAATGCTGGTAACATTTCTTTTGCTATTGTATATACATTATATATTGATATATATATAATATATATACACACTATACATATATAATCAGTGATATATACAAGATTATGATGCTAATCTATAATGTACCTTTTTTACATATTGAAGCAATTTTAAAATTCAAAATAAATTGCTTATTTTAAGCAAATGCAATAAATGATTGAGTTAGAAAGCATTCTTTTTACACAACACCGTTTCATGTTGCTGTTAAATAGTTGCTACATTCTTAAATAAGTTTGGAATAGGATCCCACATCTCTCTAAATTAATTTTGTTACAATATTTCTGCATGACATATACTTCTATATTAATACTTATGAATGGAATTCACTGCACACAAACACATAACTTTCTCTGCAAGCATGATAACTAGTAATACTCCACACAAAAATGATAAGCCAACTATCAATATAAACTCTATAACTCTTGTATTAAAAATTATGAAATGCAAGCAAATACCAAAGCATAAAATTTATTGATATATATAATAAGATTAATGATTGATGATGTTACTAAATTAATAATTCCTACACATAGGTGTGAAGAACCATTCACTAGAATGAGAAAGACTGAGATTACATATTTGGTGTCTGGCACATAATTGACTTCCAATGAATACCTGATTATATTAGGAAACTAACAGAAATGTTAATGAACAAATTACAAGATGCTAATCATCTACATGTTTTGAGAACTGCATGTTTAAGTATAACAAAGCATGTACAGGATTTAAATACTGAAAATTACAAAATATTGATGAAAGAAATCAAAGAAGACCTACATAAATGGAAAGGCCATGGTCATGAATTGAAAGACTCAATATAATAAAGGCATAAATTTTCTCCAATGTATTAATAGGTTTAATACAGTTCCTACTGAAATCCCATCAGACATAGATAAGTACATTAATTTATATGGAAAGGCAAAGACTTTAAAATAGCAAAAGTAATGTTGAAAAAGATAATCTGATAGAAGGAATTACTTTACGAGAAGTGTAGTAAATCTACAATAATAAAAAGTGTAGTGTTGGCATAAATAAATACACGTGGAAGAAATAGAGAACTCATAAGTGAGTCAAAGCATCAGTGGCCAAATAATTTTTGAAAAGATACAAAAACAACTCAAGGTGAGATAAACTTCATTTTTAACAACTGCAAAAGCAATGATTAGATATCTGAAGCAAAAAATAAACTTGAACTTAAATTTAAACCTTGGAAAATTAGTTTCAATTAGATGATGCTCTTAAATGTGAAGTAAAAAGTATAGTTATTTTGTTTTAGTTTTAGTTTTACAGCAGTTTTAGAATAGATAGGTAAGAAATCTTTGGGCAGGTACTAACTGAACAGTTCTTAGACTTGTCACCTAAAACACAAGTCTCAAAAGAAAAAAAACTGATAATTTAACTTCATCAATGTTTGCTTCTCTGCTAGACACTTTAAAGTGGATTAAAAAAGAAAGTATAGTGAAATAAAATATTTACAAACTGTATATTTTACAAAAGACTTGATTCAAGGACATATTTTCAAAAATCTCATAATCAGCAGCTTAAGAAAAGCAAATGACAGAAACATATTTCAAAGAAAAGGATAAACTTGGAAAATATACATATAAAAAGTTGTTCAACATCACTAGCAATTAGGGAAATTCAATTTAGGACACAATGAAATTTTATAACAAAATATTAGAGTAGTTAAAATAAAAAAAATGGGCAATATATGTTAGTGAGTATGCAGACATTTTCTCATACTTTGGTGGTGGAAATATAGAGAGTATAGCTTCAATAGATTAGCAGATACTTTAATAACTGAACATGCACTTAAGATTGGACAAGAAAATAACTTTCCTATGCATTTATCCATGAGAAATGAAAGCTTAGATCCACATAAAAGTTTGTTTACATTTTCTCATTGAAGCTTTATTGTTATTAAAGAAGAAAAAAATGTGAAAGGCAATAAGTGTATGTTTTTTTACATATATATATCATAGAATATTAATTAGCAATAAAAGAAGTAAAGTATTGATATATACAACTTTTCTGGAACCAAATAGTTGTTATGTAGAGTGGAAAAGGTCATTTTCTTTCTGATTCCATTTATACAAGATTACAAAAATTGCAATATTCTGGAGATGGAAAACATGTTAGTGGTTGGCAGGAGTAGAGAGGATTTGGAGAAGGGGAGAGGGTGTGATTATAAAAATATAGATTGAGATATTTGTGGTGACAAATAGTTTCATGCTCTTGCTTTGGGAGTGGTTAAACAAATCTATAGCTATTACAAAATTAAATATAGCTTTATGTATGTATTTATACATCTGTAATATATATACAATCATATTATATATATATTCACATGATATAGTACCAATATCAAATTCCATATGATGACTCTATTAGAAGAAATTGAATGAAAATTACAGAAGAAAGATCTCTTATGACATCTTATATAAGATTCTATAATTATCTGAAAATAAAAACCCAAAAATAAAAGTTAATCCATCACAATTCAGTGGGACTTGTTCCAGGTACTTATGGATGGTTGAAAATTGAAAAACATCAGGTAATTTACAGTATTAACTTAAAATTGGAGGAAAGACTATGATTATCTCCTGATGGAAAAATGTCACTTGAGAAAGTCAAACAATCATCTGATGAATCAAAAATCTTAGAAGAATGTATTATAAAATAAATAACTCAATTTGATAAAAATATGTCTGTATTATATATACTAGTCTCATATTTTATCACCCCACCTAAAACTGGGGATGGGTAATGAATGCACAATATCTCTATCTCTATTTAATGTTGAACTTTTAGTTCTAAGTAGTGCACCATGACTGGAACAAGAAATAATACAAAAAGTATGGAAAAGGAAAAAATAAAATCTGCATGTTTGTAAATGCATAGAAAGTCTGAACAATTAACACATAGAATATTGTAATCAACTTGAGAATATATGATATTCTGTATGCAAAGTAAATAGACAAAATGGATTTTTTCTAAGGACCACAAAATAGAAAATAAATATAAAAATTCATAGTAATTGCAACATCCAAAATATCAAATACACATGTGTGTAAATATAATGACATGCAAAACATCTAGAATAAAAAAATGGCAAAAGGCTCCATTGTATGTGAATTGTATCACAACAAAGCAATTAAGTATAAAAGCGGTGCAACCAAGATTATGAACATAGTTTTATGCCACAGTATACACACTTACCACTTAGTTCATTGAGTGATTTCTTTTTCTTGCAACTCATTTACCAGTGAAGAGATTTTCACTATATTTATCTTTAAGTTTCCTCAGTCCATTTACTGACTCCACCTTCAGGAAAGTGTGATAATTATTTCATCAGTAAACTTGAGAATGATAACTGAGCAACTTAACTTCAATCTGTTTTATGAAGGAGCATCCTATTTACAGGACCAGTTCTTTTCTAGTAGTTCAAGTTATCATACATTAAAGCAGCTATCTGAATGGATAAGTCTTTCAAATGGAGTGCAGCATCAGTAGTCTCACTTGTCCATAGTATAATAAATGTCTGCCAATCTAATCTCTATTTGTAATACATGCAATATTTTGTTCCATAATTCTAATTTCTTGTCTTTTCTTTTTTTTCAGATTTGAGCAGGGAAAAGTGCTATTATTAGTTGGGTTTTCTCTCACATAATTCAACAGATACACTAATAACCATAATAGAATGTAAATAAAACATTTGTATTATAAGATAATCAGTATATTTATTATTTTCTGTAGTAATGTAATTAACATAAAAGAAAAGATGCTTAATATTTGGGAGCATTGCTAAAATAGTTAAAGCAAAATTTACTAGATATTTACATGTAGAATTTCAGAAAATACATCACTGCCTATCAAATACTATGACTTCAAACTCAGTATTTACAGAATTAACATATAATAAACTGGTATTTCAAATATTGTTTCCTAATATTTAATTAAAACTAATTTTTTAAATGATCAAGTAGCTCAGGGTGCTAAGACATAAACTATGAAAGTCATGGATATGGGTTCAAGACCTGACAGAGGTGGGGAGATAATAAAAATAAAATAATCAAATAGATATGGAGTAAGGAAGTAAATTGAGCACACACAAATAAGTGATTCAAATTCTTCTTAATATAAATTTAAAGTGTTTCTTAAAGCATAGTTAAACAAAATATAAGTGCATAAGTATATGACTTCAAAGACCCTATTGCAAATGCATTTCTTAATTTAGTGTCTAAGTGCAAGACATGTATTTGACTATTATCACTATTTAATTGGTGCTGTGATGAGCTTATTCAAAGTGAGTAAATGCACATACTGCTTCTTTACAATACAACCCCTAATTGATAAAAAAAAATATGATTAAAAAATCCCATCGATAGGTTAGCTCATTTCATATGTATTGCACATCTTTCTAGTTACTGGGTATAAGATTAATAAGACATAAGTGTTACCCTCACAAGAATACAGCCAGTCTCAACATCAATATGAGAAGAGATAAAGCAACACAAAATATTTTAGCTCATCAAGTATCCTCAGTGAAGGGCATTAGGGAGGAGCACCAGGATAGAGCAAGAGAAATGACATCAATTTAGATAATTTTCAGAGTAGAAACATGAGAATGAAGTCCATGATTACGTACCTGGGAGCAGCCAAAATGTAGCATGCAGGCAGTGGGCTTTACAAAGAAGAGTATAGAATACTGGATATCAAACTATGGATGAAAGAAACATAAAGAAAGCTGTGAAGGAACACAAAAGAATACTCACTGATTTTGTAATCATGCATGCCAGTGCCTGAATCAAAGCCATGGATGAATGGAGCTCTTGTTTCACAGAGATTTCCTAAATGTTTAGGTCTGGTTAACTGATCGTAAGACTAAGCTGAAACCTAATTGTATCCAATAAACTGTTGAATTACTTCAGATTCAACAGGAGCCCTGAAAAACCAAAAGCAATTACATTCTCTCTGCTCAGTGGCCAGAAGTCCAGGTGCTTTCTTAGTTTTAGCTATTATTATCCTTAATGAACTTTGCAACATTTTACACCTCTCCTGCCTCCCAACTATTATGCTGTTGCCTATTGCCTATCTATTCAATGTCACTTAGAAAATCACAAATTAGCAGATTATTACACCAGCTTCTTTGGGTTCATGAACTGTGGACAAATCATAGCTACTACTAAAACAGTATGTCTCCCAGATACAAGGCCATGAAAGAACCAATTTTCTACTGAGATTAAACAGAACAAAAATGTTGATCGAATCTGTACTACCAAGATCATCATTGCTTCCTGGACCCATAATCATATTGGACGTTTCTACAAATCCACTATCATAGAATAAACAAAAATAAAGCAAACTCTTTCTGGTATAGATGCAGACATTTGATGTTAGGTATATGACTATGGGTGAAGGTTGATTTGGTCTCCTCATAGTAAAGGAGGATCAATTCATGGAGCCTTTCCTTTACTTACTCTGACATATTGATTAAATTAGATCCTAGATTTTCTCTTGGATTTTGGGGTGGGAGAAAATTCTCACAGCTTTGAGCGCTTTTTAAATATAGTGATTTTACTGTTTTAATCTGATCAACCAAACCTAGCCACATCATTGTTACTCTTAAAATGTATCTGTGTAAAGTTTTTGTGTTTTCAGAACATGTTCAGTCTGATAATGATGCTCCTTTTATCACAAAAGTTGTTTAAAAGTCAGATGATACTTAAGATATTCAATGAAACTTGCATGCCCCTATCATCCACAGACATGGGGTGCTGATGAAATTTGAAACTCTTAAAAATAAACTAAAAAAGATCTTGACTTTATATATTTTTTACATCCTTCTCTACATAGCTTAGTAAGATAGTTTGTTCAATGAATGCTATTTCAAAATAAAGTAATCTTTCCTCTGAATTAGTTTCTGAGTAACTAGAGGAGATTTGTGCAAATAAACCAATTTTGAATCACTCCTTTGCAGAATACTTCTTTCTTTCCAATACCAATAAACCTATGCTGATCTGATTGGTACATTGATCCTCCCTGACTATGAGGAAGCTATACCAACTCAGCTCTAGAAAATAATCAGGTCAGTCTCAACTTAATGACTAGGGTTTCCATGGATAATGTAATTGTCATATACTTCATACTTGAAGACCAAAATAACATGTTTGCAGAATGTAATACAGACTGTAGTCCCTGAATTAATCCTTTGGTTAAGTGATTGATATGAAAATTTAAGAAGGAAGCCATCACACATTCTAAGCTAGATCTTGATAGCTAATAATTTTTGCTCAGCTGACTGAGTCCAGGATGCTGTGAGGCATGGTTGAATTTAATACTACAGTCTGACCCCATTTTGAAATTTAGAGTCCTGTATCCAGTTGACTTGAATGCTATATGAGAAATTCAATGAATATTATCCCAATCTAAGTGATCTTTACATGTATATTTGTAATATATATGCATATTATATTATTGAAGGAATACTGCATCATAATGTTAAATAAGTTTAATGTGTGCACCATTGCAAATCAACATCTGTATATAATACATTGTTTACCACTATCAGTTCAGTTCTATCTTCACCATATAATTGATCTTGTTTACCCAATTTTTCCCCTCCTTCCCCTTCTCTTCTTATAATCACTAATTTGATTTTATAGGCTAAATGTGTATTTTTGTTTGATTTAGTTTCTTTTATTCATTTATTTTTGCTTTCTTTGTTAGAGCTGATTATGTGGCATATATATGACGGTATCCTTCATAAGTCAAGGTAGTGTACAAATGAGTCATGTATATTGCTGAGAGATAGTTCTCCATGGGTCTTTCACATTTCTTTATATTTGTAAGTAGAATAATTGACTATATTCTATACTGTCTTTTCACAGATGTTAGCATAGTGAAGAGTCATATAATATAATGACAATATTTCCATATGGAAAATGGGTAGTTTTCCATTGGCATAACTAAAATTTATCTCTCTAAAGCAGGTTTACTGAATATTTTAAAGGTTTATCTTCCTTACGCTTGAGTCATCTTTCAAGTAACAGAATCTACTGTATATGCAACATTGTTTGGTCCTCTTTTCAATGGCACATAAGAATTGGGACTCAGAAAACTAGACTATTGCTATCATTTTGACTAAAGCCATTGCTATGAATAGTAAATTTAGACTAAGAATGTCATATCTTCTATCAGCATCAATTAAACTGTTGCAGTCGAATTTATCAATTTAAAAATAATGCAAAATCTTGGGTTTACAAATTTTAATAGCACAATACACATCTATAAATTTCATGAGAAGCAAGAATTTCAGATGAAAAATATTTTAATTATATGTTGAATAGCAACTATAACAATGATGGGGAAAGATTGTCATTTGTCTTTGTACAAATGTGAAACTATTAAAATCAAATATCTAGGAAAGTTAAACTTAAAAATTCACTTTGTTAGGATCATTCTAAATTTTACTTCTTTTCAATCTCTTTTTAGATTTTCACTGCTCAATCATCTTGGAAGCATAAAGAAACATATGAATACCTAAATGCTTAAGCACTTTTTTCAGAGAGTAAGATATTCATTAAGCTTCAATAATAAAGGAAAATAGAAGAATCAAATTTTATTGAATAATATGGTGAAATAAGGATATTTTCCCCACTCATTGGTATAAAATTTCTCATTAAAATCAATTAATTTCTTCAGTTTTACTTTCAAATATTTTGTAGCACATTTCATTTTTAATTAGGGAAGAATCTTACTAAATTATTTCCTACTTACAGAGACACTTCACTATATTAAGGAATATAGTTGCACTATATGAGAATCAATGTTCTAATGAATTAAAAAAGACATTGTTATTATCTTGGCTTAATTTAGATATGCAAGAGGTAAAAATTCAAAGGTTCATTTTACTGTTTTTCAATATGTGGATGCAATTTTCTACATTGTAAAACAAATATTCGTTTCAATCATATATTGCCTGAAGCATATTTAATAATGACAGTTTTCATTAGAAATAAGAAATAATTTTATGTAAAATATGGTTTATTGATGTTTTACTGATGCATGCCTTTTCTCATAGTCAAGACAACAAAAATATCAGAATATTTTTAATCTCTAGCCTTATTTTATTCACTTTTATATGTGGACTTACCATTTTTGGATAACAAAATCTCCTATACTTTTACCACTAGTAGTAAATGTTGTATGCCGTTTTTGAACTGTCAGAATTTTGACAAAAACACATGAATCCTCACATCAGCATAATTCTTGACCTAAAATAGATGGAACAGCAAATCAGTACAATTAAAGAAAACTTTGATAAAGAGCCTACTGAGAGATGTGTGAAAACTATACTGTAAAAAAAGCATACCACTATGAGGAAAATATTACCAATCTTGATCCTGAAGGTTTTAAAATAGGAAACGATTATCAGAATTATGTAAGAAGTCAATCTAATGTTTCCTTTCAATTGAAGTTGTGGTCTTTCACAGAGGCACAGAGGTTCTAACAATCTATGTAGTCTGTTAGGGAAGAATTCAAATCATTTGCTACCCTGACATTGTCTTCTATCCATTTTCTGATGCTCAGACAATGTTTCTTATAGGCAATGTTCACCTGAATGCATAGAAAAAGGGAGTTTGACTGATCTATTTAACAGAGGTCAACTTCCTAGGGCACAGAACAAGAAAGGTAGGGATTAAGAATGGATTTGGTGGAGCAAAGAATACTTGTTCATGGCAAATAATCGAGGAAAACTCAAAAAGTTTTATTAAAAAATCAGGATAAAGCAACTCCACAAAGAAGAACTACCAAAAGAAATATTCTGCTTGAAGGCATCAGAAATTTGCTAAAGCAACAAGAGAGGATGATTCTTTTTCTAAAAAGTCCAGAAGAAAATACTGTAGACTTGCAGGTTATACAGTCTCTGTTATAATTATTCATCTCTACCATTGTAGCAAAAACAGTCATAGACAATACTTAAACCAATGAGCACTACTTTTTTAAAGCTATATTGCATTTACAAAGCAGGTAGCAGGCATTGTTTCTCAATCCCTACCTAGAGGAAAGAACCTAAGATATTTTACTAATCTCTGTATACACTATTACTTTGGATTTATTGGCTGATTCTGATTTTTTTAACAGGAGGCTGAGAACAAGACCTTTTCATCAGTGTGTATCTGTAGCCATAAATAAGAGAATAACATAGATTTTGACAGAAGAATAGATGACCTCAAACATATAATTTTCCCCTTGAGAAAATTGTTAAATTCCTGTACTATATAGAGGAAATGACTACTTTTCTAAATGGAAAATTAGTAATTATTAAATAAATATTTTTTTGCATTCTTGGCATTCTTAGAAGGAAATAACTAGAATTTAGGACTCAGGAGAGGCAGAGCAATGACAAGATAATGTCATTTACATTGAAAACATTGGAGAGTCAAATCCAAGGAGTTAGCCTTCTATGGCTGCAACACAGCATCAAATTAACATATTCAAAGATGGATTTAAGGAAAATAAGTGCGATCTGTTTTCTATAAATTGAAATCCATACATTCCAATTATTCCATTTTTGGGTGTTAAAAACACACATAAAGAAACAAAAGATCTATGAACCTTCATGTTTATTTCATCATTATTTATAGTAACTAAAAGTTGTAAATAACCTGAGTGCCCATTGACAGATGAATGGATAAAGAAGACCTGGTATACATGGACAATGAAATATTACTCAGCTATTTTTTAAAAGAACCAATGAAATATTATCATTTGAAACTATGTTGATGGGCCTAGAGGTTATTATGCTTAATGAAGTAAGTCAGAAGTAGATAAATATGCTTTTACTCCTATGTGGTATAGTTTCTAGTTTGTCACTGTCATCCCACTTCTGGGATGAGAGGCAACAGGGACATCTTTATTTTTCCTGTTCTTTCTAACAATCCATACAATTTAGTGTTTTCCAGGTGGATGTGGAGAGGGAGGGATACCTCTACTTCCAAGGGTCTTTGGTTGCTTCTGAATCTATCATGGTAAGCTAAATGCTGTCAAATCATGTAACAGCAAGTTTGCTTTGAGAAGTGCTTTTGCTATTAAGCTTTTTGAAGTCACTCTACAGAGGGAACTCATCCCACCTTCCACCCTTGTTTTCACTCTGTTTTTTGTCAATAAAGCCTCCATTTGATTTTCTCTGCGTGTTGATGAAATTGCAATGTGCTGCAAGTATCTTGGGGTGAATCTCCTCAGAAACACAATAGCTTATCCCACAGTAGCAGAATTTTACTTTAATAAAAATCATTAACAAAATATGATATATACCTCTAATAATTTAGAATATCAAATATTGATTCAAATTCACTAGTACATATTTTCCCAGCATCATTTGTTGAAAAGCCTGTCATTTCTGTGTTGTGTACTCTTGGCATCCTATCAAGAATTAGTCTGAATTTTTGTGAGTTATTTCCTGGTATTTCTATAGTAATTTATATTACCTTATTTTGTATTGTTACAAAGTAACCAATGAGATCGGAGAGACACACCAGAGTTAAAGATAATTTGAAAGGAGTTTATTAGCCGGTGACTGCAAGGGGGAGAGCACCACACCCAAATCCAGCAGCAGTGTATCCAAATAGCGCAGGATATTTATAGCTTGGCTTTTCCAGGTGTGCCAGGATACATGCATAAGCGATTTTACTGAGGTGGAACAAGCAGTTATCACACAAGAAGGTTGTTTACAATAATTTTTTACATAACAGCTATTTGAAATTTAACCTATTCCTAGATCTCAGCAGATTAACAGAAACTCCTCCAGTCAAGGTTTTCCTCACTGGGTGGCTACCTAGCATTCCAGGTGCCAAGGTTTCTGTTTCACTGCCAGAGGATTGTTCCTTGTTTCATTCCTCACTGGTTTTAAGACAATTGGAGTCAAATTCTTGACTCTTGTTAAATGGTCTGCTATACTGTAAAACTAGAGTTATTAACCAAGAGGACCAATTTAATCTATGTTTTTACCAAGGCTAAACTTTTGTGAACAACACCAGTTTTGTTAGCACAGAAAAAACATTCCTCTCCTAGAACTATAGAGTCCTCCTTGCTTAGGCTAATCCTTATGTTTATGTCAGTATGGCCTATTAAGGGGGATGGGGGTTTAGACACAGCCAGCAATCTGTGCCCAATGCAGGTTGTGTCTTGTAAGAAATTAATATTGGGTTTGGGCTTAACAGGAGGAGTGTCCAGACTCTAGGAAATTTCCGTTTCTTTTTTCTTTTGTTTTTTATTGCAACTGGATTTCCCCATTCTTGCCTCCACAGCAAATCGAGTCTGCTTGTGGTGCCCAGATTAATGAGCTTCCACAGTATCCATAGCTAGTGGTTGGGCCTAACCCTAGCTGATAAAAAATGGAGCAGATATCCACCGTAAATTTTACTGCCCCCTCCCTGTAACAACTTGCTTGCTTGAAATTTTTCCCATTTCCCCTTGCCTGAGTTCCCAGGTAGTTTCCCTAGGCTCATGCAGATTACCTGAAACATTTACATATAAAGTTACAGTGATCCTGAGATACAGTCTTAACTTTAGAAAGTCCCCTTGTGGAGCGCATTTCCATTCCTCTCAGTTGCGCTTTACCTGTGAGTGATGCAGCCACGTCGAGACACAATCTACCTTAATGGCTGTGGGGTGATCAAGATGACCTGTGTGTGACCCAGTCCAAGTGGGGGTCAGCCCTTGAATGGTGTAATTCTTTATCCACACTTAGTCTCCTGGTTTGAACGGGTGTACTGTCTCGCCAGAGGGGAAGGGAAGGGTTTCCAGCTTATTTTTTGCACAGCTTGTTGGAAGACCTGCAATTCCTGCAAATACTTGAGAAGGGAGTCATTATTGATTTCAGCTTTTATTTCTTCCCTCAATTTGGGAAAGAGTTGGGTTGGCCTCCCAAACATGATTTCAAAAGGGGTTATTCCCTCCTTGTAGGGAGTACATCTTGCTCTTATGAGAGCTAGGGGGAATAGGACTGTCCAATTTTCACCAGTTTGTAAGACAAATTAGGTTAGAGTTTCTTTTAGGGTCCAATTCATGCACTCTACCTGCCCCGAACTTTGAGGTCAGTAAGCACAGTGTAATTTCCAATTTATATTTAAGATTTTGGCCAGATTCTGTGATAATTTAGCAACAAAAGCAGGGCCATTATCTGAGCCTATAGCTGAGGGCAAGCCATACCTTGGAATAATTTCATGGAGCAGTTTTCGGAGATTTGCTGTTGCAGTCTTGGATCTGGTGGAGAAGGCTTCTACCCACCCAAAGATAGTATCTATAAATACTACAAAGTATTTGTATCCTGCAAAAAGGGGTTTTACCTCTGTAAAGTCTATTTCCCATTGTTCCCCCAGCATTGTTCCTCATAGCCTGATCCCTATAGGCATCTGTTTCTCCTGTTTGGCATTTACCTGGACGCATGCCTGACATTTCTCCACCGTGCTGTGGGTGATCTGGTCTATATGTGGTATATAATACCTGTTTTGGATCAGTACAGTCAATTTAGATGTTCCAAGATAAGAAACCTGATGTATCTGGGAGACCAGAGTCCTGCCGAGGGCTTCTGGGACAATGATTCTATTGTCTGGTAACAGTTTCCAATCAGTACTGGTCTCAGCAGCTGCTTTACTATCTGCCATTAGCTTTTCCTCCTCAGTATAATCTGGAGCTCTTGGCAGATTTGGTAGAGGCAAGGTAGCTAATACCTGGAGTGGCCCCGCTGGTCTTATGGCTACCTCTCATGCCTTTTGGTCCACTGCTCTGTTTCCCCTTGCCTCCTCAGAATCTCCTTCTTGGTACCCTTTGCAATGAATGATGGACAACTCTGGGAGGTGGATAGCTTTTAACAAAGCTAAAATTTCTTCTTTGTTTTTAATATCTTTTCCTGCTGAAGTGAGGAGCCGTCTTTCCTGGTAAATAGCACAGTGTATAAGTGCGGTGGCGAACACCTATCTGCTGTCTGTGTAAATGGAAGCCTTTATTCCTTGTCCCCACCTTAGGGCTTGTATCAGGGTTATCAGCTCAGCCCGCTGGGCAGAGGTTCTTGGCTTAGTGCCTGCAACCAAATAACTTCATCAAGAGTCACTACTGCAGCCTCCGCATACCTTATACCATCCAGCACGTAACTGCTTCTATCGGTGTACAGGACATCATCGGCCTCAGGCAGTGCCGTGTCTTTCAGGTCTGGCTGTGTAGCCTGCAAGGTATTCATTACCTCATTGAAGTTGTGGACTGGCATGGTTGAATCATCGTCTGAGAGCAGGCTTGATGGGTTGATGGTGGTTATTTTCTGAAACTTAATGTGGGACTTATCCAAAAGTAAGGCCTGGAACTGAGTTACATGAGCATTTGACATCCATCTTTCAGGGGTCCCTTACAAGAGGGCCTCTACTGTGTGTGGAGCAGTGACAGTTTTTGCCCTAGGGTGAGCTTATCGGCTTTCTTGACCAAAACCTCTGCGGCAGCAACAGTGCCGAGACACCCGGGTCATCCTGCTGCCACAGTATCTAATCTTTTGGACAAATAGGCTACTGGCCACTTCCAGGACCCTAGAGGATGAACCAGCACTCCCTTGGCAATTCCCCGGGCCTTGTATGCAAAAAGCTGAAAAGATTTTAGGATGTCAGGCAAGGCAAGGGCCGGGACCGAAGTTAGTCTTTTTGAGGTTTTCAAAGGTTTTCAGCTCTAGCTCTGTCCATTTCAGGGCCTCTGTGCCACTAGTACAAGCGTAGAGTGGCTTTGCCAGCTCTGAAAATCCCTGGATCTATAATCGGCAGTATACCATTGCCCCCAGAAATTCCCGTACTTGACTTTTGGCTGTAGGAACAGGAATCTGGAGGATGGCTCATTTACAGTCAGATGGACTATCCATCTTCCTTCCTCAATCTGGTACCCCAAGTACTTTACCTTGGGACGGCAGAGCTGGGACTTCTTGGCTGATACTCAGTAGCCCAATGTCTGGAGGTAGTTGAGTAGATCTTGGGTGGCCTGGAGACTGTGTTCCTTAGTGGCTGCCGCCAGCAACAGGTCATCAACATATTTAAGGAGGGTGCATTCCTGGTGGGCCTGCCGGAAGCTTATCAGGTCGGCTCTGAGGACTTCATTGAACAGGGTGGGGGAGTTTTTAAAACCCTGGGGAAGTCTGGTCCAGGTGAGCTGACCAGAGAACCCCTCTGTCTGAGCAATCCATTCAAATACGAAGATGGGCTGGCTGACTGGAGTGAGTGGAATGTTGAAGAAATGTTGAAGAAAGTATCCTTTAAATTCAGCACTGAGAAAATTTGGTGGCTTAGGGGAAACAGGCTGAGTAGGGTACAGGGGTTTGGAACTGTCAGGTGTATGGTCTCTACCCGCTTATTGACTTCCCAGAGGTCCTGGACAGGTCTGTAGTCTTTAGTCCTAGGTTTCAATACCAGCAGTAGAGGGGTGTTCCAGGGAGATTGACAGGGCACCAGGATTCCAGCCTGTTTGAGGCGTTGGATATGAATTGCTAGTCCCTCCCTAGCCATGTGACTCATGGGGTATTTATTGTCTTACCGTGATGGGGGTGACCGATGGGAGGAGCTGTACAGTTACTGGAGGCTGATGTACTGCCAGGCCTCAGGGGTTTATTTTGGCCTAAACTGTCGGGAAGTCCTCCTGAAGCTGCTGGAGAAGGCTGGAGTTCTCTGGTGTTCTTTCCAGGATGGTGGTCACCTATAAAAGGTATTCCTCGGAGAGGGGACATGTTAAAAGTAACTGTAATTCTACTTCTTTTCCTTGAGGGTTTCCAAGGGTCAGAGTGGCTCCTTTCCCCTGGAAGGAGATTGTGACTTGGAGTTTTTGCAACAGTTTCCGACACATCAGTGGATAGGGACATTCTGGAATAACCAAAAAAGAATGAGAAACAGTTCCTTGCCCTAAATTGACTATTCACTGGGTAGTCCATGGATAGCGAACAGTGTCCCCAGTAGAACCTTGCACAGGAGTTTTATGGTGGGTAATAGGTCTGAAAAGCTCTGTCAGAACTGAATTGGGTAGCCCCTGTATCTACTAAAAAGTTTACTTTCTTTCACCTGATTTTTGCAATAACCATTGGCTCCTGGGGGCTCAGTGAAAAAGAGCCATGGCCCCCTGAGTCTTCAAGGTTTAAGACCTGTGGGATATGTTTTCCTGGCCTTTTTGGACATTCATTTTTCCAACGACCTTCCTCTTTGCAGTAGGCATATTGGTTTTTTCCCAAGGGGGCTGTAGACATTTCTCTCCCTCCAGGTTTTTCATATTTTCCTCTTCGTGGCGGTTCCTGAGGGGGATCGTTTATTTCTCTAAGCACTGCTACCATTACTTTTGTCAGTTTTCTATTTTGGTTTTCTTCTATTGAGTCCCTATTATTGAAAACCTTCTGGGCTATACTTACTAATTGGGACCGATTCATGCCCTCAAAACCGTCCAGCTTTTGGAGCTTCCACTGAATATCGGGGGCTGACTCAGTTGCAAAAGCCAAGTTTACCACTCTGCTATTCTCTGGGGCATCTGGGTCAATGGGTGTATATACCCGGTATGCCTCACAGAGGCACTCAAGGAAAGCCGCTGGCAACTCCTGAGCGTCTTGAACAATTTCAGAAATCTTCGAGATGTTTTTTGGCTTTGGAGCCACAGCTTTCAGCCCTGATAACAGAAACTGGTGACATGTCTAGGGATCTCCTTCCCCCACTAGTATTTGGGGTCCAATTGGGGCGGTTGATGGGTAGGCTTCCTCAATCTGGTCCCGATTTTCCTCTAAGGAACCCCTTCCTGGTCCCAATGCTGCTTTCCTACCCTACAATTTAATTATTTCTCTTTCCTCAGAAGTAAACAGCGTGTTTAACAGTTGCTGGTAATCTTCCCATGTGGGCTTATGTGTTTGCAAAATGGATTCTACTAGACTGATCAGGGCTTGAGGTTTTTTCTGAGAACGGAGATTCTGGGCCTTCCAATTATATGTATCATTAGTAGAGGGGGGGAATGTATACTAAGAAGGGCCACCCCGTGTCACTGACAGATGGGACTTCTTTTAAGGGAGGAATGGGAGCGCCGGCTGATTATACTCTGATCTGCTCCACGTGTGTGGGGGTTAAAGGACCATAGAACAAATTGTCTCCTCCCAAGGGGGCTTGGGCTGAGATTGGTGCCCAGGATTATATGGCAGAGGAAATTCAACTTCCTAAGGGGGAGCAGCGAGGACAGGGGGATGTGGGATGACCTGTCTGGCTTCTGCTGAGATTTATCTGAGACTGGACGAGCCAGAACGATATGACATGCCCATTTAAGAGCACGAGATTTTAATCATGGGGGAGGGTTCTTGGCTAGACCTAATGAGCAGTCTATGTAGGGGAATTGGTCAGGGTAGCCGGGACTTCCCCTGACTTTCCATATGGTCCTAACAGTGGGGTCATCAAAGGTCCCCACATCTGGCAAACCTGCATCAAAAGTGGGCCATTCTAATGAACAGAGTCTAGAGGGTCCCTGGTGACCAGGGGACTCCATATGCCCCATCATCACGGAAATGTTTAAGGAGGCAACCTAGCGGGGGTCTTCTGGAAACTAGGTCCATTCCCCATTCTCAAATACAAGTACAGAAAATAAAGGGACAAGAATGTAGAACAAAAACAATGAGACAATAATTCTAACCCATCAGATGACCGTTCTGACGTCTCAGAAGGTCTCGGGTGAATGGTCTTAGTCGCGTCTGACACTCATTTGACCCACCAGGAAACAGAAGTCCAGACTTAACAGAAATTCAGACTTACCCCGGGTATCCTGGACTCCTCGATTCGTGCCAATCAGGGGATGGCTGGTGTCTCTCAAGATGCTATCCGACAACACCCACAAGATGCTGGGAGCCCTAGAATTTCTCAGGGGGCACCACCTCTTCTTGAGATAGAGTGGGATGTTGATCAGCCTCCTGGAGAGGCTGTCTTATCCGTATGTCTCTTACCCATCTATGGAGAATCTGGGGATCTCACTGGGGCCTCCAAATGTTACAAAGTAACCAATGAGATCAGAGAGACACACCAGAGTTAAAGATAATTTGAGAGGAGTTTATTAGCCGGTGGCTGCAAGGGGGAGAGCACCACACCCAAATAGAGCAGCAGTGTACCCAAATAGCGCAGGGTATTTATAGCTGGGTTTTTCCGAGTGTGCCGGGATAAATGCATAAGCAATTTACAGAGGTGGAACAAGCGGTTATCACACAAGGAAATTGTTTACAATAATTGTTTGCATAGTAGCTGTTTGAAAACTTATTCCTAGATGTCAGCAGATTAACAGAAACCCCTCCAGTCAAGGCTGTCCTCATTGGGCGGGCACTTAGCATTCCAGGTGCCATGGCTTCCGTTTCACGCCAGAGGCTAGTTCCTTGTTTCAGTATCATACTCTTAATTGTTGTAACTTTATAATGTATTTTGAAATCAGGAAGTGTGATACCTTCAGTTTTGTTCATTGTCAATATTTCTTTAGCTAATTCAAGGTTTACTGTAGTTTTATAAGTATTTTAAAGATTGTCTTATTCTATAAAATATGTCATTGCTGTGTTGAAGTTAGAATTAATCTGTAGATTACTTTGGCTAATATGGACATTTTGGTAAAATTGTCTTCCAACCCATAAACATAGTATGTTTTTCCATTTATTCATGTTTTAATTTCTTTTATCATATTTTATAGTTTTCAGGGTAGACGTCTTTCACTTATTTATCTTACACTATAAACAAAAATTTGCTGAAACATGTTATCAATTTAAATGAAAGACCTGAAGTTATAAAATTCCTAAAAGAAACCACAAAGAAAAAGTTTGTCACATTGCACTTGGCAATTACTTCTTAGATATGACACCAAAGCATAGGCAATAAAAGCAAAGATTTGCAATTGATACTACATCAAACTAAAAATATCTGCACATCAAAGGAAACAGTAAACTGAAAAAACATCCTATGAGATGGGAAAATATTTATGAAACATTTATAAGTAAGGAATCTATGTGCAAAATATATAACAATCTCCTTCAACTCAATAGCAAAGCCCAAATAATGCAGTTGAAAAATATAAAATAGACTTGAATGGACATATTTCCAAAGAAGACATACATATGGCCTAAAGTTATATGGAAATGTGCTCAATATCACTAATGAAGTACAATTCAAAAACACAATTTAATGACTTGGCACCTATCAAAATGGCTATTGAAAAAAAAAAGTGTTGGTAAAGTCCCATTCAGGTGGATTAGGGGTTAAGCATATTCCACATGCATCCCAAGATACCAGGCTCATGTCCTGGATTGGTGGGAACAACCAAAATGAACAACAAAATGAACTAAAAATAATGTGCTTCTTTCTCCTCTCTATTCCTGAATGCTTATCACTGCTTGCCTTCATTATTGCCTGTACCTTTTACTAAAAAAATAGTTTTGACTATGAAGTGTGAAATTTGGAAGCTTTGTGTATTACTGGAGAAAATGTCCATTGAGGTAGTAATATGGAAAACAGTATGGAAGTCATTCAAAATATTAAAAAAGAATGACAAATGATCCAGAAATTATACTTCTGGATATATATCCAAAAGAATTTAAATCAGGATATTGAAGCAATAGCTCAAGCTCTTTTCAAGATTATTCACAATAGCTAAGATGTGGAAACCACCTAAATGTTCATTCATATAAACAGATAAAGAAAAATGAGGCATATATACACAATGGAATAATACTCCACCCTAAAAAGAAAATAATTCTGTCATAACATAAATGTATATTGAGTACAGTATGTGAAGTGA
Organism: Solenodon paradoxus; assembly: GCA_004363575.1. Taxonomy (NCBI): domain Eukaryota; kingdom Metazoa; phylum Chordata; class Mammalia; order Eulipotyphla; family Solenodontidae; genus Solenodon; species Solenodon paradoxus. The sequence goes on from RJWH01000706.1 coordinate 519,224, forward strand.
AATAAGTCAGACACAGAAGGATAAATACTGCATAATTCTACTTTTAGAGGAGTCCAAAATATTCAAACTTATAGAGACCAAGTAGAATTATGGTTACCAGAAGCTAGGGAGAAGAAAAAGTGGGTAATTGCTCAAAATATATAGTTTCAGGTATGTAAAATAAATATGTTCCAGAGACAAGCTATATAATAGTGCCTACAGTTAGAAATGCTGCATTTTGTACTTAAAAATTTGCTAGAATAGATCTCATTTAAGTATTTTTATGACAACAAAAATAGTGTAATAATATAAAATGATTGAGTATGCTAAAAGCCCCAGAATGCAAGTAAATACACGTGATTGAGTGAATACATACTAAACCAATCCATAAATAAGCAAAAAATAGAAACATACCTAAATATGGTAGTTATTTTAAGATACATGGCAAGGATTTCTAATAACAATAAATGAAATTTAATGAAATTCACTAAAATGTAAAGAAATTGTTGGAAATGGAAGAATTTCACCAGAATATTAAAAAAAAGAATGAATCAAATTAAAAAAAAAGAAAAATGTAATATTGGAAGTCAAAAATTGTTATATTAGCTTAGTATATTAAGCACATCAAAGTAAATAATATTATTGATCTGGAAGATAGATGAATAAAATATCTAAACCTAATATGATGGAAAAACAAAAGCAAATGTAATGTCAGGGATAAATAAGATTTTTATGTTAGCTATGAAATTCAACATAGGAAATTATTACATATTTTTGATCGAAGTCAATTATAACCTGACAACTCCATAGGTCAGAAATCTGATGACACATGTCTTGGTTCTCTGTTCAGTGCTTCACAGGCTGAAGTCAGACCATACTGCTTTCCTTTCGAGAATCTCTGAAGGAAGAATACATTCTAATTTCTCTTTGGTTGCTGGGCCAGTTAAGTTTCATTACAGTTATAGCACTGAGCTTCCCATTTCCTTTCTCATTGTCAGCCAAAAATTATTTTTTGACTTCGAGAAATTATGTGTATTACTTGCCATGTGGCCTCCTCCAACTTGAAAGTTAACAACACAGTAACTCCTCTCATAAAATATTCTTCAAGCTTTGAATCTCTTCCTTTGTTTCTGATCATTAGACTTATATTTAAAGTGTTTATGTGATCCAGTCAGGCTGAATTTCAGGAATTTATACAGGAAACGTAAACTATGGGTAGGAATAATAGGGGCGATCTTAGAATTCTGTCTTCTATTAATTCTATTATATGTATAATACCAATACCAACAGTTTTAAAAGGGAGAAAGTTATAGGAATAGTTTGATGAGAAATTTCTAAGAGAAGAGAAAAAGGATATATTTAACAAAATGGAAATTAAATGTAATGGCTAACTTTACAAGATAATTTGTGGCAGCTAAAAGAGAATGGAATATCATTCAAGAGCTGAAGAAAAATTAATAGTAAATTGGGATTCTATACCAAGCAGAAAGATTTTAAAAATTGAAAGATTGAAGTGATTTTCAGATAGAGAAAAACTGAGTATAAATCATCCAAACATATATGCTAAATATGATACTAAAGGATGTTCTTCTGGGAAGAAAAAATTCCCAAGAAAAAACATGGACTTGCAGAAAGCAAGAAACAAGCAAAAATAATTACAAATAGTGATTAAATTTTAATAGACACTGATAGGACAGTGGTTCAAACCAATAACATCAATATGTTATGACATTTAAATACAGAGATAGCTAAAATGCATGGCATTGATAATTCAAACACTGCAAGAGGGTGGTTAAGGACAGATTATGTGGCAAAAAAAATGTTATATTAAAATGTAGTAAGCCAAGGGTACTTATTGCTATTCTAAGGTTGAACACTGAAAGAATAACAAAAGAACATTAAATGTCATGTTAATATACATAAATCTAAATTAATCAAATGGAGACACTGAAAATAAATAGAAACAGCAACCACAAAGAATAAATGGGCAAGGACCATAGAATTCTGGTGGTGGGTGTAATGTGAAATAGACACAGACTAACATGCTATTTAAATATCTTAAAATGGGCAAATAGTAATGTAAGTAAAACAAATAATAAAACTATTTAAAAATCTACAATGGTTTGGTTACATAGAGAATTATAGTAAGAAATTATATGGAACTTTGTCATAGTGTATTCACATAAAATCTGGTGATTCACACTGCAACAATTTCACAGGAGAAATTTTAATAAAAAATCTTATTACTTGCAAATCCTGGAGAAAGTACACAACATACTTTGACCATCTGGGGTAATGATTGAGTTCAGACAGAGATGCAGAACTTAAGGCATATGTCTTTATAAGGGTCTATGGGTAAACTGTTTTCAGGTTCCTGGGCTATGGCCAAATATGTCAATACAAAACAAAAGATTATGACTTGGTTATGATCCACAGAGACCTTATCTAATGATGTATAATGTATATAGGCACTGGGAGGCATTGAAAACTATTGATCATAAAGCCTACTGGGGAAGTTATATCAAGAACATACATGTTTATAACTCTTTGGGTTGCTATTAAGGACATACACGAGGGGACTAATGTCAGTTTAAGGTCCCTGCAGCTTCCTGGGTCAAACAAAGTGGATGCTGAGGTAGCAATATCATGAAGAAGCTTAGTAAAATCACCAAGCTTTTCTGTAGTATATCAGTAAAATGAATTTTAGTGCAAGAGGGTTCAATTTACTAGGAAGGTATCACAGTTCTAAATTTGTATCATTGTAATAATATAGCTTCAAAACACATAATGAAAATTCTTGACATAATTGCAAATAGAAATGTACAAATACATAATGTGAGTGGGAGATATTAACATGATGAGTTTCATATAATTATTATATGGTAAGAGTATGTTTAACTCTGTAGGAAACTGTCAATCTGTCTTCTAAACTGGCATTGCCCTTAGCATTTCCGTCAGCAATAAATGAGAGATTTTTTCTCTACATCCTTGCCAGTATTAGGTGTTGCCAGTGTTCAGCATATTTTATCTTTTAGTAAGTATGTAACAGTATTTTATTATTTTAATTTGCAATTTCCTAATGACATATGATACTCAGAATTCTTTAATATATATATTTCCCGTCTGTATATCTTCTTTGATGAAGTGTCTATTCAGATATTTGTCCATCTTAAAATCTGGTGGCTCTTATGTTATTGTTGAATTTAAAGTGTTGTTTGCATATTGTAGAAGACAGTTCATTCTCACATATGCTTTAAGTCTTTGGCTTGTTTTCTGATTTTTTTGACGATTTTTTTTTAACAAAGCTGACATTTCAAAATTTCATGCAGTTCAAGTTTTCATTTTTTTTCTTTTTTATTACTGTTTCATTTGTTTACACTACTATATCAGTTTCAGAAGAGGTTTTCACCTCCGTCAATGTGTGTATCACACTGTTCCCACCACCAGAGTTGTAGCACCAGTAACAGCTATCATTTTCAGTCTCCACCCAAACTTTTTCTTCCATGAATCTTATTTTTGAAGTTGGATTTAAAAGTCATTGTGAAACTCAAATCATTTTCAAGCAGGAAAATCTAGATACCAATCCCAGCTTAATATTTTCACGTTGTATAGCATGGCAAAGAGCATGCAATTGCCTGTAACTAGGAAAAGAATCCCAGTAATCTCCCTCTATACAACCTATGAATTTGGATTTCCTAAATAGTGCTCAATACCCAAGACACTGAATACAACAACACTTACATTATTGAAAGGAGAAAAAATAGAAGGTTGATGATTGTAGTGTGAACTGGTGTTCCAAAGCCAGTTAATCTCTCTATAACTGATTCAGGGAGATGAACTAATACACCATTCTTGTGATTGACACAAATGAACCATTCTTTCTTCATGGGTTATGAATATATTAATGGAACTGGTCGTGTGCAATATAATGTGCATTCACATAAGGCACAAAGAAGTTAACTGAATACATAAATACATAGAATGGGGAATTATTTCTACTTATGAAGAAGAATCTAAACTTTATATAAGAAAATGTCAAAGGACTGGGGCACTAATTGGGCAATTTTTGGAGGATGGGTCAAAAGATCTGGCAACGACTACTTCTAGTTTTCTAAGATTTTCATAGTTTTGTGTTTTGTATTTAAACTATGATCCATTTGAAGTCAACTTTTAAGTTTGGTTTTACTGAACAACATTTTAAATTATCTTTTATGAAGGGTGCAAGATTAATATTTAGATAGAATTTTTGCATATTTATGTCCAGTTGTTCCAAGACAATTTGTTGAAAATAGTCTTTTCTATATTGTATTCCTTTAATTCCTTTGTCAAAGATATGTATGACTATTTCTAAGCTTTTTATTCTGTTTCATGGGTTTGTACCTTGATCAGTATCAATTTTTTGATTAATGTAGTTTTGCAGTAAGACTACAAGTTGTGTAGTTTCTATTCTCCAACTTTGTTGGGTTTTTTCTCCTTTATTACTGTGCTTGTTATTTATAATTTTTTGCCTCTCCAAATAAAATTTTGAATCGGTATTTCAATATCTACAAAATAATTAAAATAACCTGCTCATATTTTGATTGGGGTTAAATTTACCATTTGCAAGAATTGACATCTTGACAATATTGAGTTATTTTCTCTATTAACATGGAATATCTATCAGTTTATTCAGCACCCATGTTTTCACTCATCAGTATTTTATAACTTTCCATGTATATATATTGCTATATTTATGCTAGGTATTTCCTATTTGATGGTGCTAACGTAACGGATATTGTGGGCATTTTTTAATTGTTAATTGCTGGTATATAAGAAAATACTTTAGATTTCACAAAAGGAAGTAATAGGCAAATTCATGAAATGAGCTCAAGTGTAGATGTACTTGATTCATGAAAAAACCAATACTACAATGTCTGGAAAAAACATGTTTTTGATGAAATAAGACAGTCGATTGGGGGAAAATAAGAATCTTAACCTCTACTTTACACCCTAGGGACCTAGCTCATGGGTCAAATTTTTGGGTGTTATCTGGTCAAGTAAGAAGAAAGTAATGCCATAGGCTGTCAGATAAAATACAGGCTTTCCCCAATACCCACACCATGAAGCAATTACAAGAATTCTTGGGGCTCTTAGGGTATTGGCAAGTGATCATATCCCATTTAGCATGGTTGCTTCACCCCTCTATGCCCTTACCCCGAAGGGGGCATGATGAGATTGGTCCCCGGGCAATCAATTGACATTTTTAACTGCCAAGACAGCGATAGCAAAAGCCCAAGCACTAAATATATTTGATGAGTTCCAACCAGGTGAACTGGATGTGTCCCACTTCCCAGAGGGATTTGGATGAGGCATTTGGCAAACAAAGGGGAAAACTTAGATGTCCATCAGATCTTGGTCACAGCTGTGTAACTGAGCTGAACATCTATATAGTTCTATTAAAGAGTGGATTTTAGCAGTTCATAATACCCTAATAGCAACAGAGGCCAATACCAGGGGTGAACCCATTATGGGAAGACAGCACTCCCCAATTCAGAGTGGATACATGATGTGACACAGCAGCACAAAAGTCAAGCAGTACAAGCCACAACCATAGCAAAATGGAGAGCATACTTACAACAGCAGAGCTCCCTATCAACCAGTTCCTTCAGTAAGTAGCTACAACTGCTCCACTGATCACCTATACTGAGGCAGGAGCTCCCCCTGATGTGTTAGAAACTTTGCAATCATCTCCCTCTAAAGAAGGAACTGCTCCCATACCTGCAGATGCCCAGTACACTGAGGGTTCGTGCTGAGGGCAGCTGCCTAGATGGAGAGCTGTAAGATAACAGCCATTCACTGACATTATCTGGATGGAGAATATCACTGGACACAGTAGTCAATGGAACAAACTAGTGATATGACTAGTAGCCACTCATCGGCCTGGTCGTCTCACCATTTGCACCAACAATTGGGCTGTGTACCAGTGTCTTACTCTATGGCTATTGCAATGGAAGTGAGATGATTGGCTGGCTTCCAGATGAGCATTGTGGGAAATGTGGAAATAACTGGCTGATTCAGGCTCTAACAGTGACATCACCATCTTTCACATCACTACCCATGCTCCTCTAGTGTGTCCTGGCAATGACAAGGCTGATGGTCTCACCTGCATTGATCGGTTAGAAGTTGCCCCTACTGAGCAAACTGCAGAATGACTATAAAGGAAGATGAAGTGTGCTGGTCAAAAGTTGCTATAGGAGGTGAAAGGCCTTGGGACTGCCCTTGAAATACATTGACTGCATGCCAAAAATGCCAGGTATGTGCTGAGGGGTACCCTTGACACTTTCCCAGGTTAATTGGTCATGTTGCTAGGACAAACAAGCTCCTCACTAGATGGCAGGTTGACTACATTGGTCCCCTACCATGATTGGAAGGGGCCCCCTTTGCTCTCACCTGTGTTGACACCACTGCTAGATTGTTGCAAGTCTATTCTAGTGTTGACTACTCAATGGAGAACCATCCAGGTACTAACACAATTTTGTTCCACTATGGAACCACATCAGTAATAGAAAATGACCAAGGTAAGGATTTTACAGGACTTCATGTTCAAGAATGCGCAAAACATCACAATATAGGCTGGTGATTCCATTTGTCATACAAGCCAAGTGAAGTTGGACTAAACGAGAGGTATAATGGCCTACTGAAGGATGTACTACAGAAAGATTTCCACCTTCAATGGGTGAACTACACCTTTAAAAGAATGCCTTAGAATTCTTAGTGAATGACCACATACTCAATATTGGCCAGTGCTTGAAATTCTTACTCAGCCATGGTCCAGCCCCCTGTGACTACAAATATCCATAAATAATGACATTTGTCCTGAAATTGGCAGCCCAAACAGTATTTTTTTCAGGTTCCTACTGATATCCCCTAGGTAATACCACACTCAAATGACCTTGGCAGGACCAAGTTGGGCCCCAGTGGTACAACTTACTTGCCCCATGAGAAGAAGGCTTAGAACAGAGCCTTACTTCAACACCAATAGTAACCACAGAATGGTCCCTCAGAATAAAATACCCTAATCCCATTAACACCTGCATTAAAAAGGGAATTTTTATAGTATCCTTATGACAAATATGCTTACCCCATTTGGTATTGACATATATGCCTTCCTCCTCAGTAGGAGCTTCTGAAGTTTGGTACTCTTGCCCAGGGTGGTGCCCTTGCATTATTACTATCCTAACCCAGCACAGGACTACCACATGTGTCCTGCTGGATGGATGTGACCTTCCTGTGGTACCTTTTATATACTTGTCTTATCAACCCTAGAGCAACTTTTGCTAACCTGTTCCAAGAATAGGCTGCCACTTTCACCACCATGGCAAACTGTTCAGATAGAGAAGTCTTGGCAAATCACCACAACTCTTCTATCAGATTGAAATGCAGTGTGACTTGGGGGTAACCAAAACCATGCTTACAATAACACCAAATGCAAGGTATTCCAATTAGTTAAAAATCAGATAAAGCATAATAAACCCTGGTTTTATTATGTATTACGGAATGGTGTTGCCTGGCTCAGTGCAATCCAGGTGGAAGTCTGGGGGAAAGTTCCCTTTTGCACTGAGTGCAAAACCATTCTTCCATAAATTAAATCAACAGAAACATGGGGTGGCTTCCATCACAATATGCAAAATCATCCAAAAGTAAACTTCCACCAATCTATGGGCAAAACAGAATAAGTTTACCTATGTGAGAGCACAACCAGCATCTCGGGGTTTATATTGGGCTTGTGGCCCTCATAGGTATCTGTACCTCCCCTACAATTGAATCTGTAGATGTACTTAAAGACATCCTTACATTCCTGAACATATCATTACCATTCTGCCTCATACCCCCAGAACTGGCCTGCATTTTCCAACCATCACCCATGAAATGGACACCATTGGTAGTTCTACCCGCTTGTAAAGGGGCCTTCTTGGTAACAGAAACAAACATTACTCTCCTAGCTTGGCCTCCATAGAGAAGAGGCCAAGGCATCCTGACCTGCTACCTTAGGGACCACTCCCAGGTGTCAGTAGAATAAAGAATATGTCCTTGTCCCTTGTATACTCTCGTGATTTCCTCAGACTACTTACTATACAGGACATTTCCCTGCTCAGACTTGAACACCTCGAAACACTTCTGTCGGTCACATTTACCTCACCTTTAGGAACTTGTTGATATTTGTGTCAAATGAGAGGTCAAGAAGCAAAGTGGGATGTTGGGGGTGGTTTCTAAGGAGAATCAGCAGTGTCTTCTAAGACAGTTGCCTAAGGGAAGCCATTATAGTTTCTACAAGTCAAGACAATGCTAATCTAATCAAATGGAATTGGAAATATTATTTCTACTGGCAAAACAGACTCACCAGAATTTAAGAGTTCAATAAACCCAGTTTTATATAGTCTTCTCAAATATAACCATTCCAGTTTTCAATCCCATTTCTTACCAATCAGTGCCTTCATTTTAAGAGTACTCTTCAGATTCTGAATTAATCCTCTGAGGGAGAGAGAGATTTTAAGGAATTGACTCACACAGTTGTGGAGGCCAGAAATTCTGAAATCTGCAGGTAAGGTTGACAAACTAGAGGCCCAGAGAAGACTTGTTGAATTTGAAGCTCAAGTATGAAGATAACATGGTGGGAGAATTTTCTTTTCTTGGGAGATTCTAGCTTATTTCCTTTAAGACCCTCACTTGATTTAATGAGGATCATACACATTATGGAGGGAAAATTGATACAAGTCTTTCTTTTTATTTTAATTTCATGTAAAAAATACCTTCACAGCAACATGTAATCTAGTGTTAGGCCAAATATCTGGTTACTGTGGTTAGCCAAGCTGATATGTAAAATTAATCATCACAGAGGTAAAAACATTTTATAGTTTCTGATTCTGACCTTATCTACTTGGATAATTTTTCAAATAAAGGTCCAGGCAGGAATGCAGCAGAGTAGGCAGACAGGCAGGAAGAAAAAGGACGAAGAAGCATTTTATTTATTTCATTTAGTTGTTCATCTTGGTTGGAAGTGCCCCCACCCCACTGGCCCCCAACCCAGGATAGTGGACCTGGGTGCTTGATATATGTGTGGAGTACACAGTTGAATTATCCATTAGGCCAAGAGGGTGCAATCTACTTGTCTAATTTGAAGAAACAAAATTTAAAATTTTCCTTTTATCAGATAAACAGGTAACTATTAAGAGTCTACTGATAAAAAGTTTATATTGTACATTGGTCCTTCACTATAGTAAAAAAATATGGAGCCAAGTGGACAGGTATGCAATAAAAACTAATGCTTAAAATATTGATACATACAATAAAATTGATTTTAGACATCCTAACATTTTTTTCAGATTTTTTCTTTAAAAAAATTTTGAAATTTTCCCTGGGAAAGGGTCTAGAGGTTCAAAATTAAAACTTTAATTAAAGACAAGTTCATATACATTTTTATTAATTTTTTAAAGTCACTATTCCTCTCACTAAAGTTAAATTTTACTGTGCTCTTTCTGAAATAATGATATGACACAAGAATTCAGTTTTCCCAATTACCAGTAATACCATAAAGAGGTCATTTTCTTTATGAAAAATTATAATGCAATTTTTTGTGTGTTATAACAAATATCTGAAAACTACGTTCACTTATGGTTATACAAATCACATCTGTAGCTTGACATTTTGAATTCTCGTGTAGTTGACAAACAGTTGTTTTGAAGTACCACAGGCATTATTTTTATAGCTTATGTGGAAAATTATCATTTATATGGTAATATTGACTTCAAGCGTTTTTAATAATCAAAATATTTTCATATCATTGGCATTATCATCTTAGTGAATACTTCATTGTCTCGAGTTGCCCTTCTCATGGCAATCTGTCTTATTTACATTCCATTCACAACCAGAGACTTCAACGAAAAAATTAAGAACATATGTATATTTTTAACCTTATAATATTTTTAACCTTGGTTTTAAATATGATTGAACTAGATTTAGAGACCCAGAATTGATAGGTATAATAATTGTAATAATTGCAACTAAGTTTAAGGAAATGTCAAAATGTAATAATTGTTTACCTTTTTCCACAAAAAAGTGTTCAGCTCTATACTTCCAACTGCTTTATACCTATACTGTAATAGATTCCATCAGTCTTGAAAACGTTGCTGCAAGTCATTCTGACTGACTTTAACTTCCACAGTTAGGAAATAAAAATTCAAAGAGATGGACGCATCATTCATGTATTAATTTATCCATGATTCAGGAGTCTTAGCAGGGTTTAATAAGACCCTTATCTCAGAGTCTCTCAAGACTTAAGTCATGTCATACATTGGGATGTATTTCTTTCCATTATTCACTATTCTCTCCTAAACCCACCCAGTTATTCCTTAGGCTGGTAGAACTAATAGTTTTTTTTCTTTCTGGCTCGTAGAGGTCACTCACCTGCCCTTGCTACATAGCCTTATCATTATTTGACAGTTTTTTAAGACCAGAAAAGGGATCTATAACTTTAATCTGCTAAAATGGAGTGGAGTTTCATGTAATGTTACCTAAGTAAATGATGTGTAAGCATATTTGCCATGCTCTATTTCTAGAATAAGTCATGACTTCACCCATGCTCCAGGGGATGGGTATGTTGAACAGTATTACTCATTGGTTATCACCTTCATGCATTTCTACCATAGCATAGTCTTGTTTTAAACATTGTAAAAGTTGCAATGGAATATGTGTGTGTGTATATATATATATATATATATATATACATATATATATATATTCCTGTCTATGATAAAATTTTCTCTTATGGAGAAGTGCATTCATGATGACTACTAACATGACTTGCAGAAGCACTCCATTTTCCATAAATACAATTTCTAAATACTGTTACTTTTCCCACTTTTGGATTACAATATTATCAGTAAGTCACAATGGTTATTTGTGGAAAAGTAAACAAAAATCTAAAAAAATCCATCCGATCGAACTATCTGGCATCATCTGTTTTCAACTCTCCAAAAAGAGTCTTTTCTCTCATGCATATTCCTATTGCTTACCACCATCTAAATAAGGATTTTGATTCATAATTGCCGTTACCTTTTAGCAACAGGAAAGACGTGGCAGTTTTCCTGAATGTAGCTTCAGTTTACCAAAACTAGCCTTTAAAAATGGCCAGTGCAATATCACGGAAAGAAACTTAGCAGGCTAAAGGCAAGTGGACAGACAACACAGCATCAGCCATTTATTTTAAGGGAATAAGACTGCACTCTGAGGTTTTCCTTGTCAGACTCTCTAGTATTCTCTTCACAAAGTTAAGATGTTTATTCTTTTGCTTTCCAAGTGAATTGCTACACAGCACTTTACTGTAAAATTCATGGTTTAAAATTGATTTTCCTATTCCATCTAAATTTCATCTCTGATTAAAAGTATAATAGAAAAATATGATTCTTCGTTTTCACTGAATATGCAATTTCTTTATTGTTTTATAAATCAATTCATATTGCAATTATGAATTATACTTCTCTAATTATGAGAAAATTAACCTTTAGCAAAGTATTAAATCCATTCTTACATTTCTCTGTTGTCAAGTTCATAATGATCATTTAGACTTCTGATTCATCTTTCTTCTCAGGGGTCTTCTTTGGTGTCTCTTGTTTCAATGGACTTATTTTCATATAAAACTAAAAGGAAAAGTAAATATTTTAATCTTTGTTCTGAATTAAAGGGGTTTAAAATTCAATGTGCTTAGTAGATAACTAGGGTAGCTGAATTTTAAAAGTATAGATTCCTGAGCTCCACTCTGAAACATTCTTACTCAGTATGTCTTGAATGGTACCCTGAAATCTTTATTCTGACAATCAACTGGGATAATTGAGAGGCTTATCAAGAAAGAAATATGAAGAAACAGAAAGTCTGAAACAACATTTACTAGAATGGAAGTTAATATTTATCAATTTGCCAACAAAGAACTACACAGGACCAAATAGCTATAATATTGAATTCTAATAAACATTTAAAGAAGAATTATAACAATCTTTTTCTAATATTTCTCTTTTATTTTACTTATATTGTTATATGCATTTTAGGATTCTAAATTCAAGCCACAATATATTTGTATTTCATACCCACCCAACTTCCAGAGCCTTTTTATCACTACATTGTTACCTTTGTGCTTTCCTCTCACTCTCTTCCTCCAGATAGCCACAATCTTTCAACCTGTCAATTTTGTTGCTATTTGTCCCTTTGTTTCATTGTACTCCAAGTACAAAGAAACAACCCTGTTTCTCCTTCTCTTTCCAACATATTTAACTTAGAATGTTTCCTTCTGTTTCATCCATGTCATTGCAAAAGATGTGATTTCACCTATTTAAACAGCTGCACAAAATTGCATTGAGCATTTAAATCATATCTTTGTTCAGTCATCTGTTGATGGCATTTGGGTTTTTTGTGTGTTTTGGATATTTTGAATTTCCTGCTATGAATATGTGGGTACAGATATTTTCCCTGATTAGTTTATTTATATACTCCAGGTATATGCCTAGAAGTGTGATTGCTGGATAAAATGCTAGATGCATTTTTGTATTTTTTTGAGGAATCTCCATGTTGCTTTCCAAAGAGTTTGCACTATTTTACATCTTAACAGTCATGAAAGAGTACCTTTTTTCCACACCCTCTCAAATACTTGCTGTTCCTGGTTTTTTGATATAGGCCATTATATTAGAATTATGTCTCATTATAGTTTTGCTAGCATTTCTCTGATGGTAATACAGAGCATTTTTTCATGTTTTTGCAAGCCATCTGTGTGTCTTCTCTAGAAAAGAGTCCATTCAACTCTTCTACACATTTTATGAGCGGATTATCTAATTTTTGGTTGTAGAGTTGTATGAGTTCACATATTTTGGAGGTTAAACTTCCATCTAATGTATGTTATACAAATATCTCCTCTCATTCAATAGAATGTCTTTTTTGTTTGGGTGTTGATTTCCTTCACCATACAGGAACGTTTGAGTTTCATGTTCTTCCAATTATTTAGTTTTAATTTAGTTTATTTTGAGGTAGATGTCCCTTCTCAAAACAAATATTTGAGATTGATGTCATAGAGCATTTTACCTGTATTTTCATACCTTGTATAGTTTTGAATCTTACGTACAGGTCTTTGATCTATTTTGAGCTATTTTTGCATATGGTGATATTGAGTAATCTAGTTTAATTTTTTAACTTACTGTTCTATTTTCCTATTATTACTGAATACAGCTTCTGTTCTCCATTGTTTGCTCTTGATTCCCTTGTTGTATATTAACTTCCTATATAGCTCTGGTTTTATTTGTGGAATCTCAATTTTAATCAATGAGGATATATGCCTGTTACTATTTTCATGATAATCACTCTATAATGCAGTTTGATGTTAGGGAATATAATTCCTCTGTAGATAATTTTTCTGAGGAGAGTTTTGGCTATTTGAAGAATTCCATGGTTCTATACAAAATTCAGTATTGCTTACTCCATTTCCTTGAAGAATATCCCTAGAATTTTGATGGGAATTGCATCAAACCTGCATTGGGTTAGATGATCAATTTAAATATGTCAGTTCTTCAATCAATGACACAGAATAATCTTCCATTACCTATGTCTTCTATTTCTTTGGTTAATGCCTTATGATTCTCAATGTAAATGTGTTCATCTCCTTTTTTAAGTTGATTTACAGGTACTTTATATTTTCGGTGTTATGGTGGATGAAAGTTCTTGATTTCTCTTTCTTCTAGTACATTGCTTACATATAGGAATGCCAATGATTTTCTGTATAGGTTTTATATCCTGCCACTTTGCTGTACTTTTTCTTTTGTTCTGTTTTGGTGGTGTCTTTCAGATTTTCTAGGCATAATCTGATGACATCTGCAAATAGGAGTTTAATTTCTTCTTTTCTGATTTGAATTTCTTTAATGTTCTTTTCTTACTTTATTGCTTTGGGCAGGAGGTCTAGAATTATGTTGAACAATAACGATGATAGTAAGCATCTTTGCCTTGGTCCGGATATTAGGGGAAAAGCTTTTTGTCTTTTTACCATTGAGTATATTGTATACTATGGGTTTTTCATGTATAGCTTTTATTTTGTTGAATAAAGTGACTTCTACCATTGTTGTGAGGTGGTTTTCTTTGTAATCATGAATGAGTGTTGATTCCTGTCAAACACTTTTTCTGCATCTTTTAATATGACCATGATTTTTACTTTCCCTCTGCTGCACATCAATCCTTAATAAGTTCTTATCAAAAAGATTAAAAAGGAACACTTCCTCATTACTTGTTTTTATTGAGATATTTGCATGGCTTATAGTTTTCTTTATTATTTATTTGAAGCAATGTTCATGAAAGAGCTTTTTTTAAGTGGAATGCCTTAAAATATGCTCTCATTCGTATGAAATTTTCATGTTTACATTTTGACTGTGATTAGAAAAAAATTATTCTAAAACTACTGAAACAATTGGTCTGTTATAAAAAGACATCTACTTGATTAAGAAACATAATAGTTTCACATTAGAAGAAAATATGTTTTAAACAACTCTATACACATTCAAGAGGTGTATTTGGGAGAGATCGACTACCAAATGGCAACTTGAGGGGAAGCAATTTTGGGTTGCTCCCCACGGACACCAAAAAAAAATATCTATTTTCCTGAGACAAACACCAAGAAACAACTGGCACTTTAGCTGGAGATGGAATGGCTAACAACTAACCGTGGGTAAGGGCGCCTGGTGGGGTTCTAAACTAAGCCTCAGATTTGAATTTGGAACTGAGCTAGGGAGTCTCCGGACACGCTGTGAGGCAGAGGCTAGGGATTTTGGGACCAGCTATGGAGGCAATGGGAGGTGGGCCCTGTGGGGCTGAACATGGAGCCATGGAGGGCCAATTTGGGAGGAAGTGAAAGGAGAATCAGCACACAGGGAGCTGAACTGGAGACTGTGTGGTGAAATTGTGCTGGGTACAGTCATAACCAGAAATCAGCCAAAGAAATTCCCAGCTCAAACCCATCTGCAACCATTTCAGGCCAGAGCCTGAGGTACACAAAGCAGATATACTGCCCAACAGATATCCCACCCACCGGATTAGAGGGGGCAGTTCCTATCCTCAGAACAGAACACAGGCAATCCAATCAGAAAATGTGAGGAGGAATTGGAGAGACACTTTTCTGAAGAGGATGTGCAGATGGCCAACAGGCAAATGAAATTATGTTCCTATTCACTGGCTATGAGGGAAATGCAAAGTAAAATAACAATGAGTTATCACCTTACACCTGAAAGACTGGCTATTATCCAAAAGTCTGGAATCAACAAATGCTGGCAAGGATGTGAAGAAAAGGGAACTCTTTTGCACTTTTTGTGGGAGTGAAAATTGGTGCAATCTCTATGGAGAACAGTTTGGAGATTCCTCAAAAAACTGAAGATGAAAATCCCATATGAGCTCATTATTCCACTTCTGGGTATCTACCCAAAGCATACAAAAGCACCCAACTGAAGAGATGTATGTATCCCATGTTTATTGTGGCTCTATTCACAATAGCTAAGAACTGGAAATTACCTACGTGCCCAACATCAGATGAATGGATAAAGAAGATGTGGTACATATATACAATGGAATATTATACAGCCCTTAGAAGTGATGAAATCCTGTCATTTGAATCAATGTGGACGAAACTAGAGGAGATTATGCTAAGTGAAACAAGTCAAAAGATGATAGATACTGGATGACCTCACTTATGGTGGAATGTGTATAGACCAAACAAAGGAACAGATGAAACATACCTGACCCTGAAACATTTGAAGCAGAACTGAGGTTACAAAAATTGATTGGGGAGGGTGGGGCAAATGGTGTTGGAGCCCACTGGAAAATGGTGAAGAAAACTTGGTGATTTGGTGGAGGGCATGGTGTGTTGAAATATATTTAAGAAATGGGGAAATATACATGTAAAAGTTTTTTAATGTGCAGAATAATTACTACAGTAAAAAAAAATCTGAAACCTAGAGGAACTATGTAACTTATTTGCCACACAGTAAAAAAAAGCAGACTGAGGGCATTGATGACAAGAGAAGCTGCAGAATACACTTTACTGAAATTCAATCTCAGAACTTCTTAATATTTCAGAAAAACAAATCCTTATTGAGTAAATATCAATAATAAGATTTATCTTTCATAAATCCACAATTAGTTCTTACTTGATATTGATCAATTATGGCAATCTTTACTTCTCCATAATTAAAAACAAAACTTAATTAGGATTCCTATTAAGATAACAACAGATGAAAATCCCAAACTTACCTCTGATGGACACACTGAAGCTACAGTATATTTATATTATATATGAAACAGTTGCCTCAAAAAAAAGAATAAAAAATAAAACTTTAAAAATAAGTAAGAAACTCCACCTTTGAGACAAAATATTGCATTGAGAAGAGGCTGAGGTATAATCTTGACATAAATATCACCCCATGACAAGCCCAAACTGGGAGGAAACACAAAATCAGAACTTCTTCTTGAGAACTTAAGAATTTATAGTTCACATCACATAACCCAGTATTAAGACTAGCACCTAATATATAAACCCCAAAATATCTAGCCTTGAAAATCAATAAGGTTTGAATCCATAGGACCCACAAGGTGTTGGCAAGTGGGAAATAGCTACCAAGGGGCTCACACAAGGACTAATATGCCACTGGTCTCAACATAGAAGCAGCTGCTTGTCTTAAATATTTTAATGCAATTTTGTAGAAAGAATAATGCTTTATAACAAGATTTATTTTCCAGATGTGCATCATTATAAATCAGCATATGTATATATTACAGAAAGTTGATCACTAATATTCCAATCTTATCATCCTTTACCATCTAATTAACCCCTTTTAAATCCCTTTTATCCAATTTTACTACCCCCTACCCCATTCCTTTGGTAAACATTAATTTGCTCTTACGGATTAAAGGTTTATTTCTGTTTCATTTAATTTATTGATTTCATTGGTTCCTCTATATCACATATTGATTAAATCATACAGTGTCTTTCTCTGTTAGACTTATTTCACTAAGTATTATATCCTCTAGGGTCAACTATGTTGTTATGGATGACAGGATTTTATATTTTTTATACCTGAAGAGCATTACATTATGTATGTATACCACATTTCTTTATCTACTCATCTGTCCTGGGTACTTGGTCTGTTTCCCTGTTTCCAGTTATTTGGTAATGCAAATTATGCTGCAATAAACACAATGGTTCATATATATATTTAAATTAATATATATTAAAATTATCACTATATGTTTTGGAAAAATTGAAAATAGCGGAAAACCTGGATTATATGAAATTTCTATATTTAACTTTGAGAGAAATCATCTTAATTCTTTCCATAATGTCTATACCAGTTACATTTCTACCAACACTCTAAATGTGTTCCATTTTCTCCACATACTTGCCAACAATTTTTTCCTTGTAATTTGGATAATAACCATTTCCATAGGTATTAAGTGTATCTATCATATTGTGATTTATATTTTCCTAATATTAAGAGATGTTAAATATCTTTTCACATGCCAGTTGGCCATCTACGTGTCTCCTCTTGAAGAGTATATAGATCATCTTCCCCTTTCAAAAATCAGGTTGTATGTGATTTTGTAGTATATATATCATATATAATGTAATACATAACATATTGTATTAAACTATATGAAATATATAACATATATTATGTATCATTGTGTATATATATTACATTGTATATATATATATTATATGTCATTGCTTGATGTTCGATTTTCAAATGCCTTCTTCCATTCAATATTTTTTTTTAATTTGATAAGTTTCTTTCAATATAAAGAAGCTTTTGAGTTTGGTGTAGTCCAACCTGAAATTTTTGTTTTTGTTCCCTTTGCAGTCAGTCCAGTCCCAAAGAGATCTGTAAAGTCAATGTCAAAGAGTGCAACACATTAATTTTTCTACATATTTTATGGTTTCAGGTTTTATATTTCAAGTGTTGCATCCATTTTGAATTAAGTTTTGTACATGGTTTTTCCTAATGATCTAACTACATTCTTTTACAGGTGACTGTTCAGTTTTCCTAACACAATTTGTTGAAAATTTTCTTTCTCTGTTGTATGCTCTTGACTCATTTGTCATGAAGCAGATATCATATATGTGTGCTTTCTTCTGAATTCTGAATTCTGTTCTATTGATCAATTAATCTATTTTCATTTCATTACCAGGTTGTTTTGATAACAAATGCTTTGTACTATATTTTTAAGTAATCCCCACATCCCTCAGGACTGTTTTTGATAATCAGGATCTTTCGTAGTTCCAAATAAATCTTGTTATTTTTTAAAAATTTTACAACTCTCAAGAATGTCAACGGATTTGATAATGATGGTTTTAAATTAGCATATTGCTATAGGTAATATAGTCATTTTAACAATGTTAATTCTCCAACTCATTTAGCATGGAATATTTTTTTCCATTTTTTTTTTTTTTATTTTAGCAGCATCCCATAGTTTTCACTGTAAAGGTCATTCACCTCTTTGGTTATACATATATTCCCAGGTATTTCAACTTTTTGGATGCAAATGCAAATGGAACTAATTTTTTCCTGATTTCATGTTCTGCTAATTTATTATTTCTGTATAGAAATGTTGCAGATTTGTCTATATTGATTTTGAAGCTTGCCAATTTGCTGCATTTGTTTTCATTTTTCATTTTTGAAAAGGATTCTATGCCTTAAATTAATTGATTATATATTTATGAGTTTATTTCCAGGATCTCAATTGTTTTGCCATGGTCTGCGTGTTTGTTTTCTCCAGTACCAAACTGTTTTAATTACTATCACTTTCAAGTATAGTTTGAAATCCAGAAGCAAGATAATTATATTTCTTTTGTTTTTTCTCATAATGCTTTTATCATTTAGGTTCCTTTGTGGCTCATTGCAAATTTTATATATTCTTGTTCTTCCTTGAAAAACATGTTGGGGGCAGAAAGTACAGCAAGGATGAAGAGGGAGTTGGCAGAACATCAGGAATACCTCCTCTGGAAAACAAGGTGAAGGCTACAATGGAAAACATTGGGGCAGAGTTCCTGTAACTGTTCACTCCCAAGAACAAGAAGATACAATTATGTAACAAAAGAACAAAAAGCTGAATCAACAAATCCAACGTAAAAATAGAATTGCTAGCACAAGGTGCTTAAGGTCTAAGCTGCCCAAGGCCATTCCATGTAATGACTTCAATAATAGGTGAAAGGAAAGGTATTCAGGGCTCTCAGTCCTGGAGGCTGTTAGGTCCCTGACTCCACCTTTCTATCTCTTTCTGTGTTTCTTAATCTCCTGTGGCATGCCCTCCTCTCCCCTGTTCACTGGAAGTGATCCCAGCAAAACACATTGTGTTTTGAGAAGGATTGCACTGAATGTGTATATTGTTTTAGGTAAGATGAATGTATTGGGGTTGGTTTTGGTAGAATCCTTAGGGTTTTCTATGTTTATCATGATGTCATCTAGAAACAGTAAATTCCAATTTGAATTCCTTTTATTTTTTTACCTCTTAATTACTGGGGTTAGACTTCCCAATTTATGTTGTTTATAGTGATAAGAGTAAACATTCTTGTCTCGTTCCTGATCTTAGGGTAATGCTTTCAATTTTCCCTCACTGAGTAGAATGTTAAATATGGGTTTACCAAATCTGGCCTTTATTATTTTGAGGTATGTTTTTCTATCTCTATTTTATTTAGGGTATTTATTATAAATGGCGTTGTCTTGTCAAATGTTTTTTCTGCATCTATTATATGATCATATGATCCTATCTTTCTTTTTGTTGATGTGAAGCATTATGTTGATTTCTTTGATTATGTTGAACCATCCCTGAATCTTAGGAATGTATTCCACTTGGTCATGATGCTTGATCCTTTTTAGGTATTATTTAATTTGCTAATATGCTGAGAATTTTTACATCTATATTTGTTGGAAATATAGGTGCATAACTTCCATTTTTGATGATGTTCTTCTCTAGTTTAGTTATTAAGGTAATACCAGCCCCATAAAAT
This sequence comes from Solenodon paradoxus, assembly GCA_004363575.1. NCBI lineage: Eukaryota > Metazoa > Chordata > Mammalia > Eulipotyphla > Solenodontidae > Solenodon > Solenodon paradoxus. Next base: position 539,262 of record RJWH01000706.1, read on the forward strand.
ATGTTAGGAAACATTTTTTGTTCTTTAATTTTGGAAAAAATTGAGGATAGGCATTGAATATTCTTAGAAGGTTTGGTAAAAAATAGTACAGTGATCTGGTCCTGGTTATTTTGGGAGCAGGAGACGATTTCTGTTCCACTTTCATTGTTTTATAGGCCTGCTTTCTATTTCTCTCTAGTTTAATCTTGGAAGGCTGCGTGATGTAATATCTCCATTCTTTTAGAAATGATTGAATGTATTGATATATAGATGTTCATAGTCTCATCCAATGATGCTTTTTATTTCTTTGGTATCTATTGTATCGTCTCCATTTACATTCTGATTTTATGTGTTTTAGTTTTCTCTTTTTTCCCCTTAGACTAGTTAAGCATTTTACAACTATTATTAATTTTTCATAAAACAACAATGATTGGTTCTAATGATCATCTGTATTAACATACATTTTTTTAAAATTTCTGTTTTGTTTATTTCCTTCTTTCTTTTGGTATCATTTCTTTTTCTTTTTCTAGTTCCTTTATTGTAAGGTTCCATTATTTATTTGAGATAGTTCTTATTTCTGCAGTTGGCCTCTATTGCTATAAATTTGCTTCTTAGTACTGTATTCGCTGTGTCCCATAGTTTCTTAGGATTCCAGTCTTTGTATTCTCTTTTCTCCAAGTGTGTTTTCTTTCTTTCTTTTTAATTTCTGTATGTACCCAATAGTGATTATGAAACATACTGTTTTAGACTCCACGTATTTGAGATTTTTCTAGCTTTCCTTTTTGTGGTTGTTTTCTAGTTTTATACCATTGTGATCAGAGAAAATATTTGTATGGCTTCAATCTTTGAAAATATATTGGCTTTTTTTTTTGCATCGTATCATATGGTCCTTTCTTGAGAATGTCCTTTGCACAGTAAGAATAACATGAATTCTGCTGGGTTTTTGGATAAGTGCTTTGTAAATATCTACTGAACTCATCTGGTCTGACTCTTCATTTAACGTTGCTGTTTCTTTGTTCATTTTCTGCCCAGTTGATTGGTTCACTGTTGTAATTGGTGTTTTCAGATTCCTTACAATGATTGTTTTGATGTCAATATCTGCTAATCAGTATGTGTGTTTTTATGGCCCATCATTCGACTCATATATACTAAGTTCAATTTTTGTTGAAAAATTCTCAAACAGTATATGATGTCCATTCCTGTCTTTTGTTATCCTTTTTAGCTTGAAGTCTATTTTGCCTGATATACTTTAGATGTCCCTGCTATTTTAATGTTAACTATTTATTGTAGGATTTCTTTCAGCCTTTTACTGTGAAACTGTGTTTTTGAAGCTGAGATGGGCTTGCTGCATGCTGCAAAAAATTGTGCTTTGTTCTTATTTCACCTAAGCCATTGTGTGTGTTTTTATTGATGAGTTTAGACTGTTGATTCATAGACTTTACTCTTCTCTATTCCATATGCTGTATTTTTGGAATCTTGCTGCTTTTCAACTATTTTATTTTTCATTTTTTAGAAGTCCCTATACATTTCTTTCAAAGGTGGTTTAGTTATAATGGATTTCTTTAACTTTCATTTATCTGTAAAGTTATTTATTACTCCTTGAAGTAAAGTAATACCTTGTCAGGGTAGAGTACTTTTGCTTGGAACACTTTTCTTTAAGCGCTTTGAATATAGTGTCACAAAATTTTCTAGTTTGTAAAGTGTCTGCTGAAAAAGCTGTTGATAATTTAATGAGTGTTCCTTTTTACATGGCTATTTTTTTCTTTAGTTGCTTTAAGATTAGATTATTACCTTTAATTTTTGTCATTTTGTATATAATGTGGCTTGGTGTATGTTTTTTTTTGGATTACTCTGAATATTTTCAACTTCCTGCATCTTGATATCTCTTTCCTTGCCAATATTATACATGCTTTCAACTATTATTCTTCAAGTAGATTTCTGCCCCTTTTCTCTTCTCCTACTTGAAACACTGTGCTGCAAATGCAGTTCCTCTTGATTTCATTCCATTCATCTTTTATGCCATCTTTCTTTTTATTGTTGTTCTACTAGTGCTTTTCATAGCTCTATTTTTGAGCTCACTAATCAGATGTTTCTTCTAGTCTTCTTTTGACTCCCTCATGAATTTTCAGCGCTTGTGTTCTTTAGCACAATTATATGTTTTTGGAGTTGTTTCCTCCATCTTTATTGTAGCTCTTCTTTTGTTCTTTTGTTATTCTAATTTTCTTAAGCATCTTTAATACTGTTGCTTTTAACTCTTCTTCTGGTAATTTGCCTAATTCTGTTGTACTAGAATTTTTCCTTGTGTTTTTTCTTTTGTTTTATTTTATTTTACCCATTATTTGGGTTATCTCTGTTTACTTTTTTGGTTATCTTTGTTTATTTATATATTTTGTACTATGTCTTACTGTAATAGACATGTTAGAATTTTAGGTTGCAGAATATAGCTGATGGCAAAGGCCTTGGATCCTGAGATTTCTGATACTATGGAGGCTGAAGACTATGTAACAGCCAGACTGTTGGGATGATGACTTTAGAGTTCAGAGTTTAGGGTGTGGTCCAGGGCAGATGGATGCAAGGAGATTGTTGCTAGAGAGTTCCTAGTTTAAAGCCTCTGTGGCAGCTTTGACTGCTTGTGCTGAGGATGAAATATGAAAACACCCTCCCCTAAAGGCTAATCCATAGTCAGAGCTTGCTTGATAGCCTCAGGCTGAAATTGTTATCTCAGGTGCAGTTTAGCTGTGATTTCAGTAGGTTCCACAAGCAAAACTTTTCCCTAGAGGAATGGGCAGGAATAGAGGTTTGAGTCTGTGCTTAGACTACAGGTAGGACACTATCTCAATAGCAACCACTGGTAAGAAGGTTGAATGTTTGTTGGGGACTGTGAAAGTCAGTTACATTAATGAATCTACCTTACGGCATCTTTTGTTCCTCTTACTGCATTGGAATCCCAGGAAGGATCTGTGTCCAAAGTCTACTTCTGGAAAGTTCTGACACTCAGGACATTCCCAGGAAGTGGGGTCTCTCATACCACAGGTTTCTGAGCTTTAGTCTCAGACTTAAGCAGGCTGTCACCAGGTTTAAGTTCTATTCATGAGCAGTCCCTAGTAGGTAGGTCTCATGTTTTCTGAGACTTCTGGAGTCTTTTGGTAATGCTACCTGAGAGTTGCAACAACCAGGATTCTACTCTTCAAAAGCTCTACCAACAATACTTTCCATGAAAGGACTCAGCTATCTGTGCTGGAAGGTTTTAGGCTCAGTTTGCACATTCCTTGTCTGTTTGAGTGATATCCTGATAGCTGTAATAACTGAAGTCTCCACAACTGTAAGATGGCCATAAGTACCACTGATGCACAGGGGAAGTTTTATATTCTCTGTTCCCAGCTCCTTAATTGTTTTCAATCAACATGACATCCTCCAGGGGAGGGGTGTCACAAGGAAAAGAAAAACTTGGAGAAGATACTCAGTAGCAAGTGTGTTCACTGAAAGGTAATTACTTTTTCTTATTCCTCCCACAAATTATTTGGTTCAACAAATTAAATCCTTCAGTAAGGTCTGTGCAAATTTTATCTATAAGGTCTCCTGCTCTCTTGTTTTTTTTTTTTTATCTATGCTACCCAGAGTTCTATTGTTCTCCAAAAGAAAACTCCTCTGTTTTCGACACCAGGATGAGCACACTCCTTCTCAGGTGAAGCTAATAGGTGCTGGGTCAACCACTGTGGGAGTCATCCCTTCAGTCCCTGAGAAGAGACTCTGTATCACTAGTGTTCCTCTAGATTTTGGGTTTCCATGCCATAGTGACATTCTTGGTGAGATGGTATTGAAATTCCCTAGATTTTCTGATGTTTTCTATCACATTCCCTTGTGGAGACACTGATCACCTAATCATTCATTCTTTTTCAAAGACTTTTGTTCCTTTCTATACGCAATTTTATTGTGTTCATGGACATCTAGCTAGTTTGACATCTTGGAATAACTTTCTGTTCTATTATTTATTTTATTTTACTTTACTATTTTATATTATATTATTGTAGGTATTTAGGCAAGAAAATAGCAATGCTATTTCACTGTGATGGGAGAGGAGATCAAGGGGTGAATACACACTGTTGTGGACATTATGGGAGGGGTCTGATAGTTTTCCTGAGTTTTCTTTATGCATGTAGAAATGCAAAAGATTTATGACTATTCTTTAGTAGACTATCACTTTATTGTATTTTTATTATTTCTAGCAGTTTTTTTGAGTCTTTGAGGTTCTCTACATTTGTTATCATGTTATACACAAATAGTTTTAAGTTCACTTCTTCCTTTCATATTTAGATACAATTTATATTAATTTCTTGTTTGATTGCACTCTCCAGATCTTCAAACATTATACCAAATAGTAGTGGTGAGAATGGACATTCTTGACTTGTTCCTGATATTAGAAGAACATCTTTCAGATTTTTTTCCCATTGTATTTTATGTTGGCTATGGGTTTGTCATATATTGACTTTACTAGATTGAAGTACATCTTAATTATGTTGAAATACATCTGATCTATAAACATCTTTGAGAGTTTTTAACATAAAAGAATGTTGCATCTTGTTATATATCTTTTATGCTTTTGTTGAATAATCATGTTGTTTCCATCCTTTTTGTTGATGTAGCTATTCCATTTATTGATATATCCATATTGAACCAGCCTTGCATTCCCAGGATAAATTCCACTTGATTGCGGTGTACAATTTATTTAATGAGTGTTGAATTTTATTTGCTAGTATTTTGCTGAGGATTTTTGCATCAATATTCATCAAAGATATTGGACTGTAATTTTCTTTTTGATGCTATCTTTATCTGATTTTGTAGTCAGAGTGATTTTGGCAACATAAAAAGTGAAAGTTTGCAATCTTCAGTTTTTTTGAAAAGTTTGAGTAGAATTGGCATTAATTCTTTGAAAGTCTGTTGGAATTCACCAGTGCAAACATCTGGTCCAGGACTTTTGCTTTTGGGGAAATTTTTAATTACTTTTTCAATTGCCTTGCTTATAATTGATCTGTTTGTGATTTTTATTTTATCCTCATTTAATCTTGGAAATTTATGTTTCCAAGAATATGTACATTTCTTCCAAGTTATCCAATTTGTTGCCATACAGGTGTACATAGCATTCTTTTACTATCTTCTGTATTTCTGCTGTTTCAGTTGTGGCTTGCTGCTCTTTGATTTCTGATTTTATGCATTTATATTTCTTCTCTCTTCTTTGTGAGTCTGGTTACTTCCTTGTTTATTTCATTTATCCTCTAACAGTCTCAAATCTTGTCTTAATTGATTTTTGGAATAGCCTTTTTGATGTCTATTTCATTGATTTCTGCTCTGACCTTTGTTATTTGCTTCCTTCTACTAGATTTCTTTTCTTCTTTTTCTGGTTCCTTTACATGAAGGTTTAGTTTTTTAAATTTCTGATTCTTTTTGTTTCCAGAAATAGTGTAGTAGCACTATAAATTTCTCTGTTATTGCAGCTTTTGTTGAATCCCACAAAGACTGGCAGTTATGTTTTCATTTTAATTTCACCATGATTTACTCACTGATTGAAGAGTTGTTCAACAGCATGTTTCTTATTCTCCATTTCATTGAAGTTTTTAACTCCTTTCTATTTTGATTGATCTCCAGTTAGAGGTAATTGTGATCTGCAAAGATGTTACATATGATTTAATTTTTTGTGATTTTTTTGAGACATTATATGAGTCCTAACATGTAGTCTGCCATTGAAAATGGTCCATGAATGCTTGAAATAAGCACTTGAATGATGTCTAGGATGAATACTCTCTCCCTCTCTCTCTCTATGTATATATACATATATACATATATATGTATATATACATACACATATGTAGACCATCCCATTTAATTTATTATTTAAGGCATTATTTTAATTGATTTATTTATTGATTTTCTCTCTGAATGATCTCTCTTTTATACTGTGAATGGGGTGGTAAATTGACTTATTTTAATACTCTCAGTGTCTCCCTAAATATTTGTTAATATTTGCTTGATATATTTGGATCCTCTTTATTTGTTGCATATGTATTAATAAGTCATGTTTTCTTGTTGTATTGATCCCTTTATTAGTTTATAATGTTCTCTTTATGATTTGTTACTTTTTATGGAAGACTTTTAAATTAGATGAGAATAGTGGCTCCTGCTTTTTTTTTAAATCCTCAGTTGGTTTGAAGTAATTTCTCAATCCCTTCACTTTAAGTCTATGACTTTTTACATAACATATATTTTACTTTACAACATACGGAGTTTGTTTAAATATTATTAGGGCAAAGAAAGAATTGCACAGCCTTTTGAGGTTTTTCACAGACTGTATGAGCAATCAAATAAATAGACAGATTAATTACAAAAAAGAAATAAATTTACTTATAGCATGTATACCTTTTGCATACATGAGAAAATCCCAAAAGCTTAAATTGATTTGCCATGTGACCTTTGACTATAGTTTAAATATCTTTCTACAGAATTTCAGAAGAATGCTGTAGAGAAGAAGGTGAAGAAAGTCAGTGATATGAAACAAAAATAGCCCAGCAATAAAGACAAGACTTTATGCAGATCAGTGCTCCATTTCGTTCATTGACAAATTAAAGAAATTGGGTCAGGGCATCACCCTTACAATGCGTTTTCAAAGATATTTTCCCTTAACACATGTAAATGTCTTTTCTAAAGAATGATTTTAACACAATCCTCAGAGTCCCTTTTATGAAATATATTCTTTACCCAAAGGTCATATATTTGGAGTGACAGACTTGTACTTCCCTAGAATATTTTATCAGTTTTAATTTCTTACATTAATTAAAATACTTGATTCCAATCTCTTAATTTCTTAATTTTAAACAATTGTAAAAATGGTCTACTTCATCAGCATTTTTCTTGATTGCTATGCTTATAAGTTATATTTTGTCATAGTACTATTTCTCATGGTGACACAACTCTTAACATATTCACATTCTTAGTTCTTCTTCCTGAAGTTGACCTAAGTACAGGTATTCATATTTTAGATATTTAATTAATTACTTACTAAAACTTACCAAAAGTATAAAATTTCAAGTAACCAAACATTTGAGAAACTAATGAAACCTGTTGCTAGAGCTCATTTATTTAATTATCCACCCCTCAAGCTCATTTTTTCTTTCTCTCTGACCTGGAAACAACAAAATAACATTTCTTGGTTTAAGTTGGATTTGGTTATGTAGTCTTAAAATAACAGCTTAATTTTGGTCCCATTGTTTTCTAGTGCAAAATTTTCATAAGTCCAAGTCGTGTACATACATACATATATTTTGCATTAGAAAATAACACACACATACATATATTTTTTGTTGCTATTGTTGTTAAAGATTGTGAAGATTGAGATTGAAGGAGGGAACTGGTTTCAGAGGTTGAGCACTTGATAAGAATTGTTAACTCAAAAAGTCTATAGTGAAATCTTGAGTGAAGACAGGACTGTTTAAGGGGAAAATGTGGGTATCTCATGTGGGATCTAGAGGTAGTGATCAAACATCATTAGTGTTTTCATTGACCTGCTGTACTTGTTCCAGCTGCCAATGGGTCCTACCTAGGTTCCACTAGCAGATCTATCTGTATCAGTGAAAAATATTGATAGTGATATATACCTGGAAAAAAGTTTAGTGCATTCATGACATGAAACTTTCAGCCTCCTTCAGTGTCAAAACCAGGGAAATTGCAATGGTATAAAATGAATGCATAGATTTGTATCATTTTGTCCCTTGTATACATTCATGTGACCATCATTCAAATACAGATAAAATATTATACCATTATCATGAAGATATTTCTCATTTTGTCCCTTAAAGCCATGACTACCCAATGCTTCTGAAAGCCTCTCTAGTAGCTGGTAATCTTTAATTCATGGTCTTAGGAAAATTGTGTCATTTTGAGAAAGTTATACAAATGCTAGCATGAAATCTTTTCACTTTGTTTTTTGTTTACTCCACATAGTTAATTACCCTTCAAAGTCATTGCGTATCAATTACTTTTTTATTTCCAATTATTATATAATGATATGAAAACACATCATCCAGCTATTGTGAGACAATTTGATTTTTTCCAATGTCAGTTTAATGCAAAAAAGTCAAAGAAGACAATTATGCACATTTTTTATTTTCTGAATATACATTTTAATTTCTGAGATAGGAATGTGTTTTCTGGGTCATTTGGTAATGTAGGCATAATTTTTTAAGAAACTGTAACACAATTATCCAGTGTAACTGTTTCATTTACATTCCTTCCATCGATAAGTGAGAGTTTCTCTGCATCTACAACAGCATTTTATATTGTTGAAAGCATTTATCTTTCTTTTCTAAATATATGTAATGCAATATTATTGCAATGCTATATAGTGCTATCAATTTTGTTTTATTCTTCCGAAAAGGGCATTTGATATTTAATTTGTATGACATTAAATCTGTCCTCTGTTTTAAGTAAAATGTCCACTTTAATAATGTTAATCTTCCAATCCATTAACATAGAATAACTTTCCTTTTCTGTGTCTTCTACTTATTTTTGTAATTTCTTACAGTATTCATAGTACAGTTATTTCTCTTCTTTGGTTAAATTTATTTCATTTTTTTATGCAATTGAAATAAGACTATTTTCCTGAGTTCTCTTCTGGTTAGTTTGTTATTTGCATTTGGGAATTCAACAGATTTTTATGTATTAATTTTGCAGCCCCTATTTTATTGTGTTAATTTGTTATTTCTAGGAACTTTTTGCTGGAATTCTTGGGATTTTATCTATGTATTATATGTTATCCTCAAATAGTGACAGCGCCAATGTGGGTAAATTTTATGTACTTTTTTGCATAATTGTTTTGTTCAGGAATATCAACATTATATTAAATAATTGTGATGAGAATTAATATACTTGTTCTTGATCTTAGAAAAACTGTTTTTTGCTTTTATCCCATAGAGTATGATATTGGCTGCAGGTTTGTAATATATAGCTTTTATTATTTTGAGGTAGTCTCTGTCTATAACCATTTTTGCAGGATTTTAAAAATAGTGTTAAATCTTATCAAATATTTTTTTCTAAATCTACTATTGTCATACTATATTGTTCATTTTTATTGATGTGCTGTATCACATTTATTGATTAGAATATGTTGAACCATCCTTGAATCACTGAAATAAATCTCACCTTATCATGGTATATGATTCTTTTTGTGAGTTATCAAATTTGGTTTGCTAGTATTTTATTGAGAATTTTTTAATCAATATTCATCATAGATGTTGATCTATAATTTTATTTTTTGGTAATACCCTTTTCTGGTTAGGGAATCAGCTTAATGTTGGTTTCATAAAAATTGTTTTGAAGTTTCCATGCTTCTTCAATTATTTGCTAAGTTTGAGAGGTTTTGGTAAAACTTTTTCTTTGTAAGTTTGGTAGAACTCACTAATGTAATTAACGGTCATGGGCTAATTTTTTTATTACTGCTTCAATTACTTTATTTTCGATCAGTCTGTTCAGGTTTTCTATATTTTACTGGTTGCTTCTTGAAATGCGATATATTTGTCCATTTTTTTCAGGTTATGTATTTTTTGCTATCTAGTAGTTTATAATACCTTCTTATGATCCTTTGTATTTTGGTATTATCTGCTGAAGTTTCCCCTCTTTCATTTCTGATATTATTTACTTATGTTTTCTCTCTCATCTTTTGACTCTGGTTAATGTTTTGTCTTTTTGTTATTTAAAAAACAGTTCCTATTTTCATTGTTTTTTGATATTTACTTCCTTTATTTCTGCTCTCATTTTATTATTTCCACCTTTCCCCTGATTTCAGCTTTGTTTTGTCTTCTATTTCTAGCTCTTTTAAATATAAGCTTAGGTTTTTAATTGTGAAGCTTCTTGTTTCCTGAGGTAGGCTTATATTTCTATATATTTTCCTCATTACTTTTTTGCTGCATCTCTTAGTTCTGATATGCTATTTACTCATTTTCATTTGACTTCAGGTTTTTTTTAATGTCAATGTGGGTTTCCTCACTGAAGTCACAGTTGTTCAGTAACATATTTTTTATTCTTCATTATCTTGTTGTTTTCACCTTCTCCCTTTTGTTTGATTTCTGGTTTAATGTCATTGTGATCTGGAAAGATGCTGGTTATAATTTCAGCCTTTTAAAATGCATTGAGACCTTCTTTTGTGTACCAAAATGTGATCTATCATTAGGAGTATTCCATGAGCAGTTGAAAGAATATGTAGTCTATCATTTTCTTTTGTTTGAAATACTCTGTAGTAGATACCTATTAAGTCCATCTTATTTAATTTATCATTTAAGGACATTATTTCCATGTTGATTTAATGTCTGGATGGTCTGTCCATTAATATGTCATATTAATGGAATGTCAAATTCCTTTAAATTTATTGTGCAGCTATCAATATCTCCCTTAGGTCTGTTAATATCTGATGGACATAATTTGAATGCTTCTGAGTTTATTTAATATATATTAACAAGTGTTATGTATTACTGTTGTACTGATCTCTTTATTATTATATAATGAGATTGTCTTTTGCCTCCTTTTTTGGCTTAAGTATATTATCTGATATGAATATAGTGGTTTCTACTTTTTAAATTTCTGTTTTTTATCTCTTCACAAGTGAGTCTCTTATAAGCAACTTATCATCGAGTTCTTTTTAATCAATCCAGTCACTCTGTGCCTTTTGATTATTGTCTATTTTCATTCAAGGTGATCGTTGCTACATGAGGACTGGTACGGCCATTTTGAATTTTATTTTTTGCTTTTGTCTATCTATCACCTTGTTTCAACTTTTGTCTGTTTATTATCTTGTTTAGATTTTTGTGAACTTTCCTATTTTTATTTCAATAGAAAAGCATCTTTCATCCTTTTACTGTAAAGAAGGTCTTATGGTAGCAAAGTTCTTTAACATTAGTTTGTCAGAGAAAATCTTTAATTTTCTCTCTCAATTCCATAATAGTTTTGCTGAGTATTCTTTGCTGACAATTTTTATCTTGGAGTATTTTGAACACGTCTTTCAATTATCCTGGATGGTAATTTTTCTTAAGGAGTTTGATAGCCTATATTCAGAGCACCTTTATATGCTGCTTGCTTTTTCTTTTTCCTGGTCACGTTTAATAGTCTTTATCTTGAACTTTTAATAATTTTATAATTATAAACCTCGGTGTGGGACTCTATGTTATGATAACCAGGAGTTGTTTTGGCTTCAATGACATATTCAGTTTCTTTCCCAGGTTTGAGATGTTTTCAGCTCTTATTTCTTGTGCAATTTCTCTTTTCCCTTCTCTGTGTCTTCATTTTCTGGGATACTTGTTGTTTTTGTTGTCTGTTTTAATGGAGTTTGAATGCACAATGTTTCTTTGCTGTCATTATATTTAAATTTACTCTCTCCTTTGACCTGGTTCATTTTTACATTTCTATCTTTTAGGTCACTAATTTGTTTCTCCATTTGGTTAATTATGTCTAGAGCTTTCTATAATAATCTTGATCTTTTTAATTGTATTTTAAACTTCCTAAATCTCTGTTAGTTTCTTATTTAAAACTTCCATTTTTGCCTTCTCATGTGTTTGAACTCATTGATTAATTTTTCTGACTTCTGTTGTATTTTTTAAGTTACTTTGCCAAATACACTTGTAATTTTGTCTGTTTTTTGAATTTCCTCTCATCTCTTTGAGTTACTTTATGATCTTCTATTTTAAGGTACAATCTTCTATTTTATGCAATTTGGCTTTTGGGGAGTATTATGTCATCTTGATGTCATAATACTTTGAGGTCTCACCTTTTGTGCTCTATTTGTTCCAATGAGGACTCTGGGGCTGAGCTTTGCATCTTTTGTTTTACATAGATGGATTTGTTTTATATTTTTGACCATTGTAATGCTCCATAGTGAGGATGACCTGTTGAGGCAATCAGGTTGGAGGAAGACACTTGGAGGGAGAAGTAGAAAGGTATGTGGAATGGGAACAGGTAATTGCTGTTGTGAGTTGCAGGTTAATTCATTTGTGTGTGTGTGGCTCCAGACAGAACCCTCCTCTCTGCGATCTTAGACCTAAATCTTGGTATACTCTCTTCTGTAGTGTTGGTGTTCTTCGATAAAAGAACATGGACCCCAGACGCTAGAGGTTTGTTTAGCCATCTTTACTTTCTTTTTGTGAGATTTCTTAACCAGCGCAGACACTGAAGTCCTGTATGCAACCCCTCTTCTTTTGGTTTCATTAAAGTCAATGTGAGTGTCACCACAAAGTCTTTGTTCTCTCCAGGACACAAGGTTGAGTTGTTTGTCCTGCTACCTCACTGTTGCCACTGCCTCTGCAATTACAATTGCTTAGCACATACTGTACACATCCCTCTATGCCCAACTTCAGTCAAATAAATTTATGTATTTTCTAGACTATCTTTCTAATGAAGCCTCTATTTTTTTTTCTTGATGTGCTGAGTGCCTCAGCCTCATCAGTGTGCTGTGGGGTTACCTACTGACATCATTTTCATGATGAACTGTTAGTTGTTTCTCTTAGAAGCAATGCAAGGAATGTCCTCTGATTCTATCTTAAGATTATTTTTCATGTCTTTTAATATAGCCATTTAGAGTCATAAATTTACCTCTAAGCATTATTTTACCTGTATCCCATATGATTTGGTATCCTGTGTATTTATTTCTACCTTTCTCAAAAGCTTTTTCCATTTTACTTTGTGACATTTTATCCATTTATTTTCAATTTCCAAGTGTATTTATTTTCATGTATTTATCAATTCCAAAAATTTATATTATTAGTTTCCTGTTTTAATATAATATGAGAACTTACTGCTTATGAATTTTAATTTTTCATTACTTCTTTTATGCTTAGTGTATAGTCTATCTGGAAAATGTTCCATATGAACTTAAATATGTATATTGTTGGATTATTTTGTTGAGTCATATTAAGTTTAGTTCATTTAAGTTGCTATAAAATCTTCTGTTTTCCTCTAGTAGCTTGCTTATTTGTTCTATTCATTATCAAAAGTTGAGTACTGATGTATACAAATATTATTGCTGTATTATGTATTTCTACTCTTCAATTCTGTCAGACTGTCTTTCCTTATTTAGGGTCTGTGTTGTCAGGCATATTTGTTTATAATTATTCTATCTTCCTATTGTATTTTTGTTTATAATTATAAAATGTCCTTTTTTATCTCTAGCAACATTTCTTGTGTTCCTTTATGTTTTAACTAGTGCACTTTATTTTAAGGCTGAGTATGTATGAAGAAAATTAAACAGTTTGTAAGAAGTTCCCGTATGCTACCTCGTCAATCCTTTCATAATTACTCCATGCCTAAAATCTTGATTTAATATGGCATGTTTTTCTCAATGAATTGATATTAATACATTTATTGTTAACTAAAGCTCATATTTTGCATTATGACTTAGTCTTTGTGTAATGAAATTTTATGGCTTTTGACAAATTCAAATCATGTGTCCTTAAAGTGTTACTATAAAAGTAATGGAGATTAGGGAAGTTAAATGTTATCCAAGCTTTATAGCTAATAAGTTGTAAATCATCATTACTAAACCAGTTCTGTTCTAAATAGTAAAGAAATTTGAAGTTTGAGATGAAAGATTTTACCCTCAATGCATATTATTTCAGTTTCTGAAATACTCCAAGGGCTAAAGTATTTATGAAAGATATCTTTCAGCAAGCAATTAATTTGGAGTTATTCACCAGGTTATTGCAAATAAGTGATCTAGTTATTTTTGATGATTAATACATATATTACTGCCTCTAAGATTACAATATTGATAGGATATATTATTATTTTGCTCTATGACAATATTTAGGACTCCAATGTATGCTGACTTAAGGTATGATCTTAAGAGATCAGTAATAGAGAAAGTACGCTGTATAAATCATCATTAAATAATTATAAGTTCTATAGTAGACATATGTATAATATGCTTTTGGACCTTAAATAAAGGACTACATATCTCTGTCAGAAAACAAAGATCTTGAAAGGTGAGCAGGAGTTATGCATGTAGAAAATGAGACAGCATCCTAGACATAGTTATCATCACAAAAACATTTAAGTGCACGTCATGCAACATATAAAAGTCTATGCTATGAATGACGAAGATTTTTTTTCAGCAAGGCATGTGTATATTATATGTGGCAAACAGCAATGTGCAATGAATCAGACAAGATTGGTTGTAACTAGGTCATGAAGAAGCTTGATTTCTTTTAATCTTCCTATTTGTCTGCAATTAAATTTGTAGTCATTTGAGGTGTTTAAGCAAAGGAAGAACATGATTATCACTTTACATGGATTCTTCTGTTAGCAATGAAAAATATGTCTTGGGAATAGAAAATCCTGACAGTATGAAGAGTAATTATGTAAAGACAACACTAATCTATGTAACAGATTAAGCGTATCACCTAATATAAAGGCAGAAAATAAAAGATGGAAGATGTAATAAAATATATAATAGACATTAAGATATAGGACTTGGATAACACATTTCTAATTAAAAATGAGCAACCATGAATGACCCTATACCAGCTTTCTCTATGAGGTTCATACGTAAAGGAAAACATCATTTACATTATGATTTAACTTTGTCCAAATGTTTAGATTCCAATTATTTTTTGTGTTTTTCATGGACACTATTAAAAACTTAATTTGATCTGACTTGAAAATGCTTCTGGAGTAGTACAATAATGGCATGAGAAACATTGCAGAGATTATCACTAATCTACTTTAAATAAACCTTGTTTAATTAGTTATTGTCAAATTCTTAAAAGATTTGTGTTAATTTGAATTGAAAGACAGGGAGACATGTTAAAAAAAACTTTAAACATCAATATTAATAAAAATGCATTTGCTTTGTTCACCAGTATCACTTTTTGCCTAATGCTGCACTTGACCCACAATGGATAGTTATTAAAGTTATTAAATCAATCATAGATAAGACTCATATTACATAATTGGAATATTACTTAAAGATGTGCAAATGAAAGCTCTTGAGTGTATGAAATATAGAAATTCTAGATGTATTTCCTCAATATGCTGATGTTGCTAATATTGAAGAATCTCCATAGAAAACTTCTAGTGCTAAAACATATTTAGCAATAATTTTAAAAGCATTTATTTAACACAAAAAAATTTCATTGAAAAACAGGAGGAACAACATACTACTAATAAAATATTATCTTAAACTATATAACTAGATATAGCTAGAAATGAAACTGTCAAGAAGTTGTAGGGAAATAAAGGACTAATTTTGCTAGTAAAATACTGTTTGGTAGGATGAGATATATTAATTTTCCTATAGTCAGAAATGATTTTAGGTTAAATACAAAAACAAAGAAGTCATAGATGACAAGAAAGGATAAAATAAACTAAATAATATACTGAGAAATAAAAATTAGAAGTGTCACAAAATAAGGCTATATTGAATATAAGAATGATGGAAAGATGATATGAGAAATATATTTTTCTAAATGCTTTAAATACATTCATGAACTCTAATCTAAAATTCATCGATTCAAGCTTTAAGAAGCTCTGAACTAGGGTATCAACTCTGTCTGTTTTTTTTTCCAGTTTTAACAATGGAAGTCCAATTCATATTTTGCCCTTCTATTCCATATAAAGAGAGGTGGATAATCATGCTATTTGAAATACTCCAGATAAGGGTAAATATATTATTCCTTGCCATGCATTTATGATCGCAAATGTACTTACTTGTTCTATTATTAAACACTAACATAATTAAATTATTAATTCCAACATAAAAAACGAATTGAAACTATTTTTAATTAAAATAATTATGCTATTTAGTCCCAACATACATTTTCAAATAGTTTATTATACTGAATGATATCTGAAAAGAAATGATTCTATAAAATTCAGAACTATAACTTTCATTGCAACAAAATGTTATAACAAGATTTAATTTAAAACAGGCTATATAATTTATTCTGTCTCACATAGTTTCTTCTGTTTTTATAAATTTCAGAAGAAATGAGTTTAAACTGAGACAATAATTCAATAAAGATCCCAAAAGTAAAACAGTTCTCTTCTTCACATATCAAAGGAATTTTACATTTGAAAATAGCTAAAAATAAAAAATAATTCAAACAAAAATTTTAATTGCTGTAATAGGTTTATATTTATACAAAACAATAAAAAATGAATGTTTAAAAGCATTTATTATCTTCTTAATAATCCATTTTTAAAAAATAATTCTCTAAACACTATTCTCATCTTTCCATTCAGAAACAGATATAAACATCTTGGATGTTCCTATTACTCTAATGTTTGTATCCAATTTGTCATTATAGCTTGAACTTAGAAAACAATTAAGAACTAATGGGATCTGAAAGGAAATCTGCTAGGTTAAGGTATAGTTTCTAAGAAAGCTTTTCTTTTATGATCATGAATGATAAGATAATAGAATATCCTGCCTTGTCTTTTTTGCTTCAAATATAGACTGCATATGTGAAATACCTGCAGTTTCATGATAAGCATGGGAGAATGAGATCCCTCAAAAAGAAGGTTAAGAGAATCAAAAGAATCACTTAACCAACAGAAAAGCCATCTATCTCTGGCATTTCTATATCAGAGTGATAAATGTCTAGTGTTTAATTATATTTTTTGTTATTCTATTATCTGTAGTTTAATAAGTATTTTGACTGATAGACCAGCTTCCCAACAACAGCAAAATATTAAGCCTGCTTCTTTAGTCCATTCATGCTCCTATAACGTAATACCAATGAGTAGCTTAAGTGACAATCATTTATTTCTCATAGTTCTTGAGTATGAAAATTTGATATCAAAGGACTGGTAAATTTAGTGTCTGGTGAGGATCACCTTCCTGGTTCATACAGATCCATCTTTTGTATACACTCACAAGGCAGAAAGGCCAAGTACTCTGGGATTACTTTTATAAGGATACTAATCTCATTCATGAGAGCTACAACTTCATGACTTTGTCACACACTATAGGCCCCATCTCCAAATTCTATCAGATTAGACATTGGTTCAATATACAAATGTAAGGGGACATAGACGTCCAATCTATGGCAACTGTAAATAGGAGAAAAAGCTAATACTTGGTTAAATAACTAGAATCTATTAACTTGATGCTTTTTCTTATCCATTTGACCAATTATATTACTCATTTTGCTCTGAAATGATCCTTTATCCTGACTAAAGGTATACAGCATTAATTTTTTATTTCAAGTACAAACACTGTGTAAGCATCCACTCATAGATACACCAGAAATTCCTGTTATCAGAATTGCTAATGTGCTAACAGCTATACAAAAAAATCCCTCAGAATTTTTGTAAGACTATGTACCAGCCTGCCAAGGTGAGCACCCTTGAGGAACTAAGCCTAACCCTTACAAAAACTGACTGGTACCAACCAAACTGGGACCAAGGATCATCGTTCTGGTGAGAGAGGACTCAGCCTGGCCTGACTGCCTATTTCAGCAAACTTCAGAAACCTGAAGTCTCTCTGAGGATGCTAGAGTGGTAGTACAGAAAACATCACTTAGAACGGAAAAAAGGAAAGGAAAGTTACAGTACTAAATTCAAGGAAAAGAAGAAAAATGTCAGAATATAAATCCCCCTACAACAAAATGAAAATGGTCCCAGAAATAAGAAATGTCAGGAGCACCCTAGAAAAGAAAACTATTGGCACTAAAGGGGGAAATCTAGAAATAAAGAACTCAAAATGATAAAAACTGAATGAGATGCCAGAGGTACAAGCATCTTTCCAAAGGCAATTGAAAGACTTCAGAAAATAATTGATATCAAAATGTAGTTCATCAAGGAAATGCAGGCTTGAAGAAAGTCCTAGCAGAAATGCTAGACAATGAAAATGCAGGAATGTAAAGAAAAACAGAGAAACCTTCATAAGGAGACTCAATTTAGTAGAGTAGCAATGTAGGAAATTAAAGAAAAGATGACAGAAGCAGCCTTGAAAGAAGAGGATGTAGAAACAAGATTGAGGAAACATGAAGGAATCCTGTGGAAATAACAGACTCTGTGAGAAGCTCAAACACAATGATAAGCATCCTGGGAGGCAAGGAGAGTGAGAAAGAAACAGAAAACCTATTTAAAGAAGTAATAGGAGAGACCATCCCACATCTGTCACAAAATGTACCCAAGGAGATTCAGAAAGCAGATACAACAGCAAAATTTTTAAATGCAAATGGACCTACTCCATCTTACTAAAGTTGGCAAAACTCAAAGATAAAGAAAAAATTCTCAAAGCTGCCAGAGAAAACAGAAACATAACCTACAAAAGTAGGCTATCATCTGCCTTTTTAGAAGAAACCCTACAGGCCAGGAGAGAGCAGAATGACATATTCAAAATTCTAAAAGAGAAAACTGCAAGCCAAGAATACACCATCTTTCAAAATTCAAATATAATGAATAAATAAAGGTCCAAACTGATACAGAAAATTAATGGATTTTTTCATCATCAAGTCTTCCTTTTAAGTACTCAAAGGAGTTCTATAACAGGGAAAACTAAAAGAACCAGCAAACTCCAGAAATGGTGATAAACAACAAAACAAGAACAGAAACAAGTACTACTAACAGGAGAGAGCAAAAACATACTAAAGATGGAAAGAAAGTAATAAGATATTAAAATGTCAATTCATAAAATAGTATTATAGAGTGGTAAAGAAAGAGACAATTCACGTGGTAGCCACAAAACTCAATCCTAAGGAGATACATAGCTAGGAAGAAGACAAAATTGAAAGAATCAGCACTGAAACCAATTCAGAGGGTAAAAAATAAACAAAACACAAACAGAAAGAGACACACTAAAGTAAAAGAAAAGAAAGAGAAAACAAATCTCTCAACTGACAGCAAGAAAACCCTACATATCAATTATCACTCTCACATGTGAATGGATTTAACTCATCAATCAAAAGACACAGGGTAGCTGAATGGATCAAGAAACAGGACCCATTCTATTATCACTTTTAAAAAACACATACCAGATTCAAGAAAAGCTAAGGTTTAAAATCAAGGGATTCAGAAAAATATCAAAACAACAGAGATGAAAGGAAATCAGAAAATACAATACTAACATCAGATAAGATAAACTGAATTGAAATGGGGTAGCAAGAGACAAGGATGGACAGTACATTTTAGTTAAAGGGTAATCTATCAAGAAGAAACTGTCATTGACATATATAAGCCCAATGACATAACATCTAAATATCTGTAACAAACACAGAGAAAGCTAAAGGGAGACATTGACACACTATGACATAATCATAGTAGGACATTTCAATACTCCACTTAAATCAATAGATAGAACATTGAGCAGAAAATTAACAACAATATAAAGTCACTAAATGAAGTAATAGATCATATGGACCTAACACACATATTCCACAAGAACAATAACAAATGTCTGTAAATTCTTCTCAAATGTAAATAGAACATTATCAAGAATATAGCATATACTGGGAGAAAAAAGAAGTCAAAGTAAATTTAGCAAGACTGAAATTATAGAAAACATCATCTGATCACAAAAGGTTGTAAATTGTAATGAACCAGAAAAAAAAATAAAAGAACTGCAAACATGCGAAGATTAAACAATATGCTTCTGAACAACACTGAGATCATTGATGTTATTTAATATGTAACTGATAATTATCTGGAAACAAATGAAAATGAAGAAACAAGCTAGCAGAAAATATGGGATATACCAAAAGCAGTTCTGAAGGAAAGTTTATAGCCATACAAGTGCATATAAAAACCCAAGAGAAAGTGCAAGTTAAACATCTAACCATACACCAGAAGGAACTTAAGAGTACAATCAAAACCAAAATATCAGCAAAATTAAGGAAATAAAAAAAACAGAGCAGCAATAAATGAAATTAAAAACAAAACACCATCCCAAAGATCAATAAATCCGAGAGTTGATTCTTTAAAACAACTAACAAAAATGATAGCTACTTGGCTTGGCTCATGAATAAAAAAAGAGGGAAAACCATAACAGAAAGAATCAGAAATGAAGGATATTTCAACAGACATCACTGAGATACATGGGATTATGAGAGGCTATTATAAGCATCTTTGTGGCAAAATTTAGTCAATCATGAAAAACTGAACAAATTCTAGAATCTACAACCTCCCCAAGATGAACTAAGATGACATATATAAACTGTAAAGAAAATCATGGCTACAGTAATTGAGAGGTAATCAAAAATCTCCCCAAAATCAAGATCCCAGGAATAGATAACTTCATGACTAAATTTTACCAAATACTCAAAGAAGAGCTAATTCCTATTCTCCTTAAATTATTCTGCAAAATCAGAGGAGGAAAAGCTTCCATGTGTACTACATGAGAGTAACATCATGTTGATTCCAAATTTAGACAAAGTTTGCACACAGGAAAAAAATGTTCAGAACAATATCACTGATGAATATAGACACAAGAATTTTCAACAAAATTTTGGAAAATTTAAATCAGGAGTACATTAGTAATTATACATTGTGATGAAGTGGGAATGTAAATTTGTGGAACCTCTTTGGAAAACATCATAGAGATTCTTCAAAAAATAAAGATGAATCTAACATTTGATCCAGCAATCGCACTCTGAGGCATTTACTCATATAATGCAAAAACTCTTAATTTGAAAAAAATAACATTTTCATTGAAACATAATTCACAACATCTAAGACATCAAGAAAACCTAAAATTCCATCAACATATGACTGGAAAAAGAAGTTGTCAGTGGAATACTACACAGATATTATAAAATGTCAAACTATGCCTTTTCAACAACCTGGATGAAACCGGAGGTGACTATGCTAAGCATAATAAGCTAAAAGTAGAAAGAGAAGCATAGTATGTTTACACTTAGATATGGAATACAAGAAAATTTATCTAAAAATACAAACCCCAATAAAATTTACAAGACAACAGAATGTGGTTACCAGTAGGTGTGAAAAGGGGAGGGAAGGTAAGAGAAAACAAGGTGGTGGTGAAGGTCACTGAATTTTGGTGGTAGGTGCAGTGTTAAATACTAATAATCTGGGGTGCAATTTTAATATCCTCAAGTGAATTTAACAATGCGAACAAAATAAATAATAATAAAATTACCAACATATATATGAAATATAAAAAGTGTGTTAGACTTATCTTCAAAAATTGTGAAAGCAAGAATAAAGTATGGTGAAATATTTAAAGTGTTGAAAGAAAAAAACTGGAACAGACATATAGAAAATTTTTCTTTGACAATGAAGGAGAAATAATGACTTTTTCAGACAAATGAAGACAAATGTTTTCCAGTAGACTGTCCCGCAAGGAAAGTTAAAAGAAGTTATTCACAAATTAGTATTTTATATGCATTGATCCAACATAATGTTTTGTTCAAAAAATAAAAGCAATAATGGTTGCAACAATTGTAATTTATTTGTGTGAAATAATTGCAGTAATGATGAGAAAATGGGAAGTAAAAAGAGGAATACTGTTATTAGGTACTTTTACTACTAGAACAGTATATTGTTTGAAAGTGAACTTGAATTTCTTGTAAGTGCCTATTGTAATCAATAGAGCACTCACTAAATAAAGTCAAAAATCTATAATTATATTTTGAAAAAGAGAAAAATATAATCATTTAAATTTATAAAAATGACAGAATTCAGAAAAAAACAAAACACAAAAATAAAAACAAAAAACAAAAATTGAGCAGAATGCAGTCACAAAAATGGTAAATATTAATTCAGCTATATAAATAATCACTTTAAACATCAAGATCTAAATAAACTTGTCCAAAGAGTTGATTAGAGTGGATCAAAACAAGCACTGTACACTTTCCACAAGAATCACACTGGAATATAAAGACACACAGAAAGAAAAATAGTAAAGGGATAGAAAAATACATATCATGCTAACACTAACCAAAATAAAACATTGTTTTTACTTGCATTTCTCCGATGTAGAACTTTTTTTCATTATCTACAGATCATCTATATGTCTTCTCTAGAAAAACTACATAACCTTCATGGTCAAATAAGGCAAGGGATATCTTCCAACTCTGTTCCCAATATGGTATTTCTGTCTCTCTCGGAATCTCCATTTTGCTTCTATAATGATTGAGTGGATTGCTTGTTTTAGGTGGTTTCTTTCACTGTAGAAACTTTTTAATGTGATGACTAGAAATAAGTGTGGCTACACTAATACCAGAAAAAGTTTACTTCAGAGCAAGGAGTATAATCAGAAATAATGATAAAGGGATTAACTATCCAAGAATAAATAATAATCCTCAATACGTATGTACCTAACAACCGAGTGTCAAAATACATGAGAAAAATAAACTGATAGAACCACAGGGAAATATAAAGGAGTCTATTATTCTATTTGTAGACATTCCTCTGTCAGTAATGGACAGGTCCAGCAGGAAGAACAGTAAAGATGTAGTGGAATACAACAACATGAAATAACTGACAGACTATAAATCTAATTGACATTTATAGAATGCTTCACTCAGCAAAAGCAGAATCCATTCTGCTCAAACTAACATGGAATACTCAGCAATACAGATGACATTTTAGACCTCCCCAGAGAAGAACTTAATTGATAATAATTGGGGGAAATATAGCAAATAAAGTCACAAATAACAGTTATAAAAAAGCTGAACAAGATGCAGGACACACACATAAGCTCCCATATGCAACTGGAAGCCCTCAAAAAAGAAATGACAGATCAAAGAGAGTATTTCACTAAAAAGATGGAAACAATGAATAAAATTCTAGCAGGAATATTTGAAATAAAAGATAAAGTCAAGGAATTGAAGCTAAACATGGATGTCGTCAAAATGGACTCAATCTCACTATGGAACATATTTCAGAAATTGAAGACAAGATCATAGAAGGAAGATTCATGGAAAAGGAGAGAGAAAGAAATTTGAGGAAAAACGATGAAACCCTATGATCAATAAATACCAGACACTATGAGAATAACAAGTATAAGGATAATAGGTATCCAGAAGGAGAAAAGAGTGAAAATAAAGTGACGGGCTACCAGAACATGTGGGATATGGTAAAAGCAGTTCTGGGAAGAAAACTTATACCCATGCAAGTGCAGTTCAAAAGCCCAGAGAAATCAAATTAAATACTAATCAGATATTTGAGATAACTAAAAAGAAAGACTTATCAAAACAAAAAAAGCAGAAAAAAGATATAATAAAAACAAATTTAATGGACCTATAGCTAGACACAAATACACACCCATACACACAAACAGACACACACTATAGCAGAGGGAAAACCTTAATACCAAAAATCAGAAATAAAATAGATGAGATTACAATGCAAATGCAAATGTCATGAAGACAATTTCTAGTTCCTATATGTCAGCAAATTCATCAATCACAAAGAAATGGAAAGATTTCTAGAATCCTTTAGTCTTGCAAAACTGAATGAGGAAGACATGGGCAACTTTAACAGTCCAATCACAAATACAAAAATTGAAGCAGTAATTAAAATTTAAAAATCTGGAGCTCATAACCAAATGGCTTCATTAAGGAACTCTACCAAACATTCAAAGAAAAGCTAATCCCTATCCTCATTAAACTCTTTCACAAAATTGAAGAGAAGGGAGGAGGATTCCCACATTTATTTTAGTAGGCCAATATTAGCATGATTCCAAACAGCCTAAGAGTGAACTAAAAAAATAAAACTATCGACCAGTATAACTGATGAGTATATATGCCAAAAACCTCAACAAAATCCTGGCAAAACGAATTCAACAGCACGTTAGAAAAGTGCATACAACACAATCAAGTGGAATATATGCCAGGGATACAAGGATGGTACAACATATGCAAATCAATCAATATAACACATAATATGAACAGAAGGAAATTTTAAAAAATCATTGATCCTATCAATAGATGCACAAAAAGCATTTGACAAGATTCATCACTCGTTCATGACAAAAACCCTCTCCAAAATAGGAATAGAAAACACATGCCTCAACATAATAAAAGAAAAAGAAGAAAAACCTGTAACCAACAAAATACTCAATGGTTAAAAAGTGAAAACCTTTTCCTTAAGAGCCGGAATGAGACAAGTTTGCCTTCTCTCACCAGCACTATTCAACATAGATCTGGAAGCTTTGACCAGATCTATAAAGCAAGAAAAACACATTAAAGGAATTCTAATTGGAAATGAAGAAATAAAATGATCATTATTTGAAGAAGGAATGATATTATGCCTAAAAATTCCTAATTGATCAAATACTTGATAGGAGAAAATAGTTGCAAACTACATATCTGATGGGGTTAATCTACAAAATATTTTAAGAAATATTGCTACATAATAGTAAAACAAGAAAAAACCTGTTAACCCAATTAAAAAGTAGGCAAAGGATTTCAATAGATATTTTTCCAAACAACATAAAAATAACCAAACAGGTTTATGAAAAAATGTTTGTCACTAATCATTAGGGAAATGTTTTGGATTTTGTCAACAGGTCTTTTTCATCTGCTGAGTAAAGGATATATAATGAGGCATGATCAAATGAAAAAGTAGATTAGAAGATAGTACAAAGAATGAAGGAACATATTTAAGTGGGTCAAAACGCAAATAAACTTTCTTGAATGAAGTGAATTAAGCTAGAACTTGAATAAATGTTTCAAAAGGCAGGAAGATGAAGGGAATAATAGGCATAAAGAAACTGAAAATTAATAAGTGCTGTATGCTCTCTTATTTTCAGATCTCTCTGGGACTGTCTAATATAGTAATTGCATTATATGTGCAATTAAAGAAAACATAATTCGGCACTGAAAAGAAACATATTTAGCATCATTATCTTTATGTCCTAAAACAGGAATCACTGTTCTAGCTGCGAGAGAGAGAGAAAAGGATAACAACATGCATTGATTAAAAGTGGAACCTTGCCAGGGGTCATATACAAAATATAAAGGGCAGATTATCAAAAAAAAAAATGTACAAATATGAATCATTAGAGATCAACAAGTTATTTTAAACATTTTCCCTATTTCCTTCTGATAATTATACCTATGATTATTATTTTAACTTCCCTGCATGCCTAAGGCCTCAGTTTCAGACCAAGAAATATACAACAGGAGTTCCAAGAGCTTTCACAAAAATTGAGGACTTAGTAGGCCGACAGACATAATACAAGGATTTAGGAATGTGGGAATATTTTCATAGATTCTATGATATTCTTATTGATACTGATTTAACAATAGTGTATTGTTTTACATTTGAAATTTTATGTCAGGGTAGGTAAGCAGAGAATTTGCCTCACTTATCTGTTTATTGAACATTTCAGTTTTTCTTGTCTGTAGAAACCTGTTCTTCATGTTTTAGATTTCAAAGAAATGGAACCGAAGGGAAGAGTGTATGTATCTGAAATATTTTTTGATCTGCTTTGATATTCTAAACCAGAAGACCTTAATTATGTTACTATCACATGTCTCCTTCTAAACCCTTATTATATAGCAGGTAATGCTTCTCTTGCAATATTCTTACATTCACACCCACTGTATACACACGACATGGACAGATCATAATGACACAGCTTCACTCTGATCTGAAAGCCTGGGTTTCTGAGAAATCTCTATTAATGATCATTTTATAAAATAACTTAGGTAACTGTTTTTATAATGGGGAATATTTTGAATAGCCTTGGTCTTACCTTTATTTTTATTGAAAAGTATTTAATTGTATTCAACTATAAAATCACATGTGCTTATTTGTTTTGTTATAATTCTCTAATTTATTCTATGACAGTTTTATTACACTTACACTTTAAATCAAATTTATCAATTCTCATCTTATTAGTAATTGACCATTTCCTCTAAATTTTCTCATTTTTTGTTAGTAAAATTAGGATTCAATTGCTGCAACACTTTAAAAATAAGTCTGACTGTATATTAACATTCAAGAATGCACATATCATTTAAGTGTGCAATCCAACTTCTGAGAATCCTAATAGAAACAGGAGCAATAATACATAAAATTATTGAAGATGTTTAATATAGCACTGTATATATTAGAAAAATAATTAAAAGCAGCTCTTGTCTGCTAAAAATAAATGGCTTAGAATGTTTAAGTGTCATCTAAAAGCATAGATTATTGGGTACAGAGTTTCAGTTTGGCAAGATAAAAAGAATTCTGGAGATGGGTGATATTGTTGGTTGCACAACATGAATGTACTTAATGCTACTGAAAACCTGTAAATATGGTATATGTTATTATGTGTATTTTACCACAATTTAAAAGCAAAAATAAAAATTAAGCATAAATTTTATGCTTAGTATTTATTTTTATATTTTATTATATATTTATTGTATTTTATTTGTTATTATTTTATGCATGTTATTTTATTTTTGTCTAAGTCAAGTGAAATGAATATAACTCAAGATATGTAATCTCTGAATATGGTATGTGCAAATTTTCTCTGATATGTATGCTCACTTAGAAATGAAAGATTTGTTTTAGATCATCTAACCAAGTGATACTCCTAGTCTATTTCAATGAATCATATCATAAAATGAATTGATTCCATACCATATATGCTATATAGAACCCTAAATAGAGAAGACCGTGAATGAATAGCAATTACATAGATCACATATAGCATTCTATGGATTGTTTATGTTAATGGCCCATAATTAAAAGAGCATCCCAAGGAGATACTTAACTAGACCAAACAATGTATGAAGTTATTATGTTATTTATTTTTACTATACGTTTTTAAGTAATCACATTTCTTCACTCTTGAACATAGGAGTTTTTAAATGAACGGGAATTTAGTTTATGGAACAAATGAAAACTATTGCTAAACTCTTTTCATAAAATTTTTTTCTTAATTTGTTAGAAATTTAACCCTCTAGGGTTATAATGTATGGATTATAGTTACAAATGAATAAATATATAACCATAGATTTAAAATTTAAAGTAATAAAAATATGGTAAAATATTAAAGAATGAAATATTCTGGTTTGTCAATAATTTAGCCTAATCTATTTCACTATAAATTCTGTTGAAATATTTTCAGTTTGGGTCACTTGCTTACTTTAGGAAATATAATCTGATAAACACATTTAATCTTGCTTTGGTAATGAATCCTATGAAAATACCCTCAGGATTATCATCCAGAGCAAACTCATGGCTCAGGATAAGATTCTTGGAACTTGCGAAGAAGAATTACTACTGTATCCAAAACTTACTTTAGAAATGTCTTTTTGTATTACGTTCTTAAAGCCAAATTGTTTTCTTGAAATTTTCTTCTTTGTTTAAAAAAAGTACTGAGTTCTAATAGTTTTTACTTTACAATAATTTGTTCAGCCATCCCTGATTTTATTCAAGAGAACAAAAAATTTACTTTCATAAGGAATGCCCAGCACCTTGTATAGCTGAGACTTAATTGACAACACAAGACTGAGTGCCTGTGAAGACAAGGCTGAAAAAATAAATTTCAAACTCTCCTCTTCCACTCATGCTGACACATTACTGTCAACTGTAGAAAAACAATGTGTGATATAATGCTTTTAGAAGACAGTTGTCCATGATTCTTTTCCTCATGAAAAATGTTTCTCATATTTAGAAGGATTCAAATATACTTCAACCAACTGCCTTAGTTATCTAGATGGGAAATTAATGGATTTTAACATATGAATCAAAGGGACTGCTAAGAGCATTTTTATATCTGATTTTTATTCCATAGACTCTTCTAAATATAAATATTAAAGTGATTAAATAAATTATGGGTGAAAATGCTTTCCTTTTTTCCATAAACTTCTGCTTAGAAGAGGGAACTCTAAAATTCATTTATTTAGAAGCTGTTCTAAATTTCCAATTTTTCACTGATAAAAAGGCCGCTATAATTCAGAATGCTTATGCTACAATAATTAAATTGTAAATTACTAAACTAGAATTGTAAATTACTTTACTAAAATTGTAGAGTACTAAAAAATATATTTTTGGCTTGCTCTGGTGGAGTAGTTGGATGTAGTCCACGTACATCCCAAGGTCCCAGGTTTGTGTCCTGGGACCAGTGGGAACAGACAAGATGAACAACTAAAATAAAAATAAATAAAGTGCTTCTTCCTCCTCTCTCTTCCTGCCTGCCCACCTCTGCATTCCTTTATTCCTGCCTACCAACAACCCAATTGTACTGTTGGTGGTAAACTTAATGTATTATATACAGATATTGATTTACAATCATGCACACTTTAAACCTATATTATGTTTGACAGAATGTTCCTTCAATAGAATTTTTTAAATATATATCCATAATCCAGAAAAAAGATGTACAAATAAGTTGGAATATGGGTAACATATATAAACAAATAAAATATTTATTTTATTCAGTGATGGCATTATGGGAATTATTTTCTTTGATTTATGCTATTATTTTAGTACACTATTTTCAACAAAGTAACATTTTTGCATTTTAATTTTTTAATAGCTCTGAAATTTTGTTATTTTTAATACATGTGGTTCACAAATGAATCTCTATAAATGCACACAATCCCATAATTAAATATCTCAGTGTTGTTATTAAATATTTAGTATTTCATTGACAAAAGTACAACCCAACATATGTTGATAACAAATTTTTACTGACAAGAAAATATTATGTGGCAGTTTTAATGGTGTCCATCATATTTTCTATCAATTACTCATACACTACATATTTCATCTCAGATACTGTATTTTTCCTTCTAAAAATTCACATTTGGCCTTTTTTATGTCACGTATCTCTTCACTTTTGAATGTATCAAATAGTTATAATAGTTATCTTTTCCTTCATTAATTCTAACATCTCTGTCAGTTCTAGGTTGTTTTCAATTGATTATTCTCCTCATTATGGGTCATATTTTCTTGCCTCCTTGCATACTAATAATCTTTGATTGGATGCCAACCACTGTGAACTTCTTTTGTTGAGTGCTAAAT
The DNA here is from genome assembly GCA_004363575.1 of Solenodon paradoxus. Taxonomy (NCBI): domain Eukaryota; kingdom Metazoa; phylum Chordata; class Mammalia; order Eulipotyphla; family Solenodontidae; genus Solenodon; species Solenodon paradoxus. Next base: position 568,200 of record RJWH01000706.1, read on the forward strand.
ATTTTTGTATTCTTGTAATTCTTGAATGTTGTTCAGGGATGCAGCTAAATTACTTGGAAGCAGTTTAATCCTTTCATATCTTGTTTTATTTTTAGGCAGTTCTGGAGCAATCCAGGTTGAAAATTTTCCAACTCAGTGCTCTACCCAATGCTCCATGAACGTATGACATTTCTGAGTCTAGCTGGTAACAATGGCATTATCACTGGTCCTGTGTAAACACCAAGTTTCGATATTTTTCTATGAATTCTAGCTCTTTTGGTCTCCATAGACTCTGATCATTGTCTTTTCAACTCAGGCAATCTGCGGGGCTCCACATTAGTTTCCTACAGCCTTGAGACTCTTTCAGGGTAGCAAAACTGGGGCTCATTTGATTTATTTCTATCTCTCAATGATCAACTTCACTGATGACATGTCTTAGAAATTATTTTTGCACGTATTTTTTCTGTTTAAATTTTTTTGTTGCAATGAGATGGAGAGTAAGTCAGTCCTTTTTTTCTCCACTTTTTGCTTGGGTGTATACATTGTTTCTTTTTCTTCCCATCTTTTTATCACTTCTCATGTCCTTCTGTCATGCATTCTCTATTTTTTAACTTACTTTATAATAAAGAGTTAAGGAGTTTCAAAAATAGTACAAAGAAGTCCTTTGCACCCATTATCTAGTTCCCCCAGTGGTTTCATCCTAGACAATTATAGTGCATTATCAAATCCAGATAATTGGTTGACAGAGTCAGATTAGTAGATTAAAGACTATAATCATAGCTTACCATTTTTACATAGACTTATTTTTTGTATATATTTGTGTATGTTTTATGACATTTTATCATATATATATATGTATATATAGTCACCATTATAATCAAGATACAGAATTGTTCTACCACCACAAAAGTAGTCTCTTGTGATGCACCTTTATAGTCTATCTTCCCTTCCCTAACCTTTGGAAATTATTTATTTTTTCTCCACTTCAATGGTTCTCTCATTTCATCAGTGTTTTATAAACAGAATAATTTTGTCTGTAACATTTTGAGATTCATTTTTCCACGTGGCATAATGTCCTTAAGTTTTATCTCAATTTTGTCTGTCAACAGATGCATTTTTTTACTGAATAGTATTGTATTGTGTGAACATATCACATTTTGTGTATCCATTTACCAGAAGAAGGAAATTGTAGCTGTTTCCAGTGTTTGGTGACTTGAAATAAATTTATGAATATTCGTGTATAGATTTTTGTGTAAATATAAGCTTCATTTATCCAAGATAAATACATAAATACATAAATTACATTTCTAGGTAATATGGTAGTTTAGTTTAACAAACACAAACTTCTAGACTGAATTCTAGAGTAGTTGTGTAATGCAAAAGTGATCAAATTTTTGTACATCCTTGCTAACTTTTGATATTATTAGCATTTTTTTTCTTTAGTCATTCTAATGGGTCTATAGTATTATCTACTAGGAAGAGTTCACTCAGGGTAGAATTTGGTTGTGTTTCAATATTTCTTGAAACACCAACATAAATACAAAAACAAAAATAATTTTTTAAAAGGCATTTACAGTTCATATGTCTTAAGATTCTGGCCTATACTGTGATCCTTAGTCTTTGCTCTTTTATATAGGGGTCAGTAAACTATAGATACAGGCCAAATATGGCCTGGGCCTGTTTTTATGACCTTGGAGATAAGAATGATTTTTACATTTCTTGAACATGGACTTCTGAGTTCACATGAAAAGTAACTTTTTAATAGCAATATCATTATTGATTTTTTCACAATGTTATATTCATTTAGGGATATGACAAAGTAATAAAAAAGTCCTGAGTTCTAGCTCATCATTAATTAAGTATATAAGGATAGATGTTTATAAAATTATGTTGGAAAGACAGTAACCTAAGCAGATGTTCAGAAGTGTTCCTACATGATGGTCACCGTGATCACATTTTAAAACAATTTTTATTAGTCTGTCTCTATAATATTTCTTTTGTTTCTATTTGTCTTTTCTCATACAATCATCATGACCTAGTTAAGTAAGAACCCTAGAAAAAAACACAGACTTTAATAAAGAAAATGACTAGGTGTGCCTACCTGATAAGGTCACTGGATATAGTCCACATACATCCCAAAGACCCAGGATCAAGGTTTGGTGTCAGGGGAAACAGCCAGGATGAACAACTAAATAAAATAAATGGATGCCTCTTCCTCCTTTTTTTTTTCCTGTCTGCCTGCTTTCCTTCATTCTTGCCTGCATCTTTCCTTTAAAAAAAAGGAAAAGAAAACTATTAAATATTTGAGTGAATGAGGTTGAATTGTGGTATTTAGTCAAATACATAGTCTAATAGAAACTGCAAAATGTAAAAAGCTGCTTAGGAATTTAGCCTGCCATTTTAAGAATTCTTAATGCAGCACCCTTTTGAGTGATTCCCTTCTCTCATTCTTTTTTTTTCCTCCAATATATCCCAGACTAACAGTATAGACAATATGCTTGCTTTGAATTTTCACTTTGAGCAAGGGATTGTGAAAGGGATTGGATGAAGATGTTCCTGTTATAGACAAAGGCGATTATTGAAGACAGGGAAACATTGCTCTTCAAAGGCGTTTCTTACAGATAGGAGATCTTGTAAAAACTGAGTAGAGTCTAATCTTTACAGTTCACGTTGAAATTAGTAATTAATTGTGTAAAGTGCTTATATCTTTATTTCTAGCATCTACAAATAGTAATGATGTGTTTTGCATTGATTTTGTAGCTTTTATTGCTTTAACTGAAATTTTGAAATTTGTAATTATGGAGGAAGCACATCTTTAATGTTTTGTACCATTAAAAATCATTTTACGGCTCTCCAATCATTAAAAACTTAGTATTCTAAGGGAAAAGATACTTTGCCTACTACCAGGGGATAATCTGACTATTATTTTGAAGTTTAATAGGATAAGAGTAAAAGCCAAAAAACATTTTATCTAGTGAGCATTTAGCACTGGACCTGAAATCCAATACTGCTGTCAATTTTGATTTTCCATTGAACCCCAGAAAAGTATGTAACCTATGTATTATTTCCTAAGCAAAAATGACTTAGGGAATTAGTTTTTTTGTTTTTTTTTAAATTTGTAGTTCTTTCTGCCTACACGTCCTTTGATTTGGGGGATCAGCCACTTAATATATAATATCTTAAAATAATAAATATAATATAAAAAATGAGAATAGTCTTTAAAATAATTTAATTTCTACTCCACCCCCGCCCGCCCTTAAAAAAATCTTGGCAAAGAGCAAGCGGGAAGTTACTTAGCACGGTTCCGGGTTTGCTTGCGCCCCGCCCGCTCGCCCGCCCGCCGGCCCGCCCGCCTGACTACAGATGCAGGCTTCTCGTCCCTAGGTCGGTGGATCCTGCAGAGAGCAATCCCTGTCCATCCATGCTGCGCTCTGTCTGCCTGCCGCGCTTCTACCCTTCTCTTCTGACTCCTCCCAGAATCTGTCCGGAACCGCCTCGCGTCTGAGCTGACCTAGTGCGCGTCTGCCAGTCTGTCCCTCCGGACCTGCAGCGAGTCTCGCTACCGAATTCACCGCGCGTCACTCGGTCCGTACCCAGTGGGCATTTGGGTATCTGTGCGGTCTCCGGTTCCCTGCGCGTGTATCTGTCTGTCTGTCTCTGTCTAATTCGCCGCTTGCAGCCTGCCTTTCAGCCCCAGTGCACCGAGTGTCCGGTCTGCTCTTTCGCTGACGCTGAGTGTGTGTAGCGGCCTTAGCTGCGAGCATGTCTGAGACTGGCCAGGCAGCCGGCGGAGGAATCCACATTTGGCCCTTGCCCTTGTTGATACAATTTTAAGCCAACAGGAGCTCCAGGCCTATATTTATGCAGAAAACGGGTCGCAAGGCCTCTTTCGGCAATGCTAGATGTGGGGAGCCAGCCAGCTGCTTGATGAGTCCTTCAGATTTAATGGGGAAAGCGAAATGTCTTTCCTACTACTGGCTTTAGAAACTGATTTTAAATATGAATAGGTGTAAATTATAAATCTTCTAAGGGAGAACAGATTCGCTCTTGGGTGTCTTTTTGTCTAATGCGTTTGTTCTGAAGCCTGCTGACCAGCTGTTTCTGAACTTCATTTTCTCAGCCTCAACAGTGATTCCAAGTCTGCTATTAGCTTCCTTCGCCTTGGCTTTTTCTGTTTGTGAACAGCTGCTTGGCCCATAGCTTAGAGAAAGCCTTTTTTTCCTCTCCCAAAAGAGCCTCCTCCATAGTACTCAGAGAGATGGGGAGTGGGGAGCCTAATCCTGCTGGCAAGAAAAAGAAGTACCTCAAGGCTGCTCTTTATGTGGGTGACTTGGACCCAGATGTCACCGAGGACATGCTATATAAGAAGTTCAGACCTGCTGGTCCACTGCGCTTCACCCGAATCTGTCGTGACCCGGTGACTCGAAGCCCCCTGGGCTATGGATATGTTAACTTCCGCTTTCCTGCGGATGCTGAGTGGGCCCTGAACACTATGAACTTTGATTTGATTAATGGTAAACCATTTCGTCTTATGTGGTCTCAGCCAGATGATCGCTTAAGAAAGTCTGGAGTTGGAAATATATTCATCAAAAACCTGGACAAATCCATAGACAATAGGGCACTTTTTTATTTATTTTCAGCTTTTGGTAACATTCTCTCCTGCAAAGTTGTATGTGATGACAATGGTTCTAAGGGTTATGCTTATGTGCACTTTGACAGCCTCGCAGCTGCCAATAGGGCCATCTGGCACATGAATGGTGTGAGGCTCAACAACCGCCAGGTGTATGTTGGTCGATTCAAATTTCCAGAAGAGAGGGCAGCTGAAGTCAGAACCAGGGATAGAGCAACTTTTACCAATGTTTTTGTAAAAAATTTTGGAGATGACGTGGATGACGAAAAACTGAAGGAAATTTTCAGTGACTATGGGCCAACAGAGAGTGTTAAGGTAATAAGAGATGCCAGTGGGAAATCTAAAGGCTTTGGATTTGTGAGATACGAGACACATGAGGCCGCCCAAAAGGCTGTGCTAGACCTGCACGGGAAGTCCATCGATGGGAAAGTTCTGTATGTAGGGAGAGCACAGAAGAAAATTGAACGTCTGGCTGAGTTAAGGCGAAGATTTGAACGTCTGAGATTAAAAGAAAAAAGTCGACCAAGGGGGGTACCTATCTATATTAAGAACCTGGATGAAACCATCAATGATGAAAAACTAAAGGAAGAATTCTCTTCCTTTGGATCAATTAGCCGTGCCAAAGTAATGGTAGAAGTGGGGCAAGGCAAAGGGTTTGGTGTCATCTGCTTCTCCTCCTTTGAAGAGGCTACCAAAGCAGTGGATGAGATGAATGGTCGTGTAGTGGGCTCCAAGCCCCTTCATGTCACCCTGGGCCAGGCAAGGCATAGGTGGTGAGAATAAGATTGCTAAATTTGTTTCAGCCTTACGCTGGTGCCTGCTTAGTTTGGGCTACTTTGTGATAAGAGGTTATTTTATGCCAATAGACAGGTTTTTTTTAGTGAATACTTTCTTTTGAAAAAAGTGAAAATAGGAAACAGCTCATTTTAGCGAAGAACATAATTTCTAATTGTAAAATTGTCTTTTTGTACTATTTTTTATAAAATCCTTAGGCATATGTAGAATAAAGTTCATTCCTCTTCACATTTTACTTCCTCAACCAGTCAAAGTGAGGTAATAGACTGAGTATAATCCCTTCCTTATTTCAGTATTTTTCTTTTTTTTTAGGGAAAAGGAAAAAAGCGTGCAGGAATGAAGACAAGTAGGTAGGCAGACAGGCAGGCAGAGAAGAGAAAGGGCGAAGAAATATTTATTTATTTTATTTAGTTGTTCAACTTAGTTGTTTCCCTACCCTTGTATGTGAATTCTGGGTCCTTGGGATGTTTATGGCTTGTGCCTGCTGGAGGCTGCAGACCTAACCGCTAAACCACCAGGGATGCCAAATGTTAATAAATTTAATTTCTTCTAGAAAATATTTTCAAAATGTTCTCTAAATCTGTCACATTTAAAACTTCTAACTTGCTTTCTGAGAAATTAATAGTGCAGGGGGAATATATGTGTTCCAATTAACATTTTTGCCTAAATTTACTTTGATTATTATTTAAAATGAATATTCTTTTAAAAGGTGTGAACTTTTTTCCATTTGTTTATCTTTGTTCTCCTGTTTAATATAGTGTGAACATACCACAAACTTGACAGTGGTTTTAACTAAATTTTAGGAGTTTTCTTCAGATTGAAAGAAGTAGGCATATCTGCATTTTCTCCATCATTGCTTTAGGAAATTAACATGTTAGGCATTGATTATTTAAATTACGCATCCTATCTTAAAAACCTTTCCTGAGAGATTTAATATTTAAGGACATTCTAAGGAGAACTATTATCATTCATCTCCTCATCACCCAACTCCTTAGTATGCATATGCGTATCATGTTAAATTAACACAAAAGGTTTGCCTTGATACTTGTCAATATAAAAGGTAAATAATCCATACAGTGATGTTGAAAAGCAACTTTTAAGAACATTTTCCATTAGACTCGTCAATATCTCATAAACTTCTGAATGTATCTATGATAGTATTCAGATATTTCAAAGTTAAGGAAAATGTTTTATTTCTTGATTAAATGTCTCCACTGACTATATAAGCACTATTAATCCAATATGTTTCTCTTTATGTTGGGTAGCTTAGAAGTTCTTTTTAAAATGTTGTGTTTTATATTGCAGTTAAATTACTTTGACCGTAATTTCTAGATTTTAGAATTTTCCATATTTCACTTACAAATCCTATTCTCTCCAGCCATCTACCATATATCCATTTTTCAATTGCTTTATGTTGTCTTTGGATTGCCTCTCTTTTGATATATGCCAGTTTAAATCCATTTTGGAAGTAGAGAAATAAATACTTAATATGTGTAAAATTCAAATAATTATTTTTAAAAAATAGGATTTACTCAGACTACAGATCCAACCTTAGCAAAATGTGTTGTCTATTCTGTTGATTTTGATTACTTTGTTAATTGTTTGCCCACAAACATAATTATAATAATTTGTTTCTGTGTAATTGTTTATCAAATAATTACATGTATATTCATTATCAAATATTTTCAAATATAAATTACTGTTTTGTTGATTATAAATATAATATATGCTCATTGTAAAAAATGTACACTGCTAAATTTATAAGGAAGCAAAATTCCTACAGTCAGAGATAACCACAATTAATATTTTCAGTATGTGCATATAATACCATGCTTTTTTTCTATGTATACACACACTGTTTCACAAACAAAAAAGAAAACATACTACATGTACCGTTATATATTGATTTTAATTTAAACTAAATAATATTTTCATGTTAGTAAATATTCATCTATACCATTATTTTAGTGACTGCGTAGTATTCCATTATGTGGATGCACTAATGCTTATCTAAGGAGTTCATTATTGAATAAGAGCTATATGTTTTTCATTTTTTACATTGTAAACAATGCTGTGATTAACATGCTTGCTTAAAAACAGTGTGTTTTTATCTATAGCATGTAAAATCTTAAATCTATTAGAAAAATAAAAATGCACATCTTACTGTTATATGTATCAAAATTTTGGAACTCATTCAAGATACGTAAACCTGAAGTATCTGTTAACCTTTGCAAATATTTTCATTAAATATCAATATCTAAATATTTCTAAAAGGTAAAAACTTCAAGTATAAGCATTTAATACATCTTGGGAAACTCTTTCAATTATTACTATTATCAAATGGTCTATCAGTATAAAAAGGAATAATTAAAATATGCCTAAGTGTAGATGAAATATACATGTTAAAACCCTGTAAAATAGTTGAAATAACTGTGTACATTTATTTGGGGGAAATATAAAAGAAATATAATTCATAATGGAGCATAAACACCTGGGTATCTTCAATCTTGTAATTTTCATTTTTAGCTACATTTAATTGACAATAATTAAGGTTTCTAAGGAGAAGCAAGATAATTAAACAGCTTAAAATCAAATGCAAAGCATTAAAAATCACTATTAATTTTCCAGCAAAGGATAATTAAAAGTTCATAAAATTATACTTATTGGTAGTTAGCTTAACTTTTTTGTTTTGTTTTGTTTTTTCCTTTTCTTCCTTTTTTTAAAAAGCTTTTCAAAACAGTCTCTTGTACAAACTTCAAATGTTCTCAAGTAGAAGAATATTGTGATTACAAACCATCATACTAAATGCTTTTTGGAAAGGTTTTTCCATACAGGAAGTGTCATACATACAGATTCCTCTGTGGGTGTATCTGTAATAAAGTGGAAAAATAAAATATTACATATTTAAGTGATATTTTAGATGAGTGAAAACAAGTAAGAGTAATCTTTTTGAAAGAGAATACTTATGAATGGGGTGAATATCATCTTACCTATAAATAAATGGTCTAATTTAAGGGAATAGTTAGAAATATGTCAATAAATAAAGATAAATGAGACATGTATTTCCAAAACTAATGAAAATATCCAGAAGCATTCCATGATTATTTATTGAATTAATAAATTAGTAATCAATGGATTATATCCCTCCATTTATTTGCTTTCTATTTCTCAGTATTTAACAAGATAAATGAATTATTATGAAACAAGTCATTAATTTTAATCAAGTCTCATAAAGAAATAACTGAGAACTGGTCACATAGATTGACATTTTAAATATAACATTACTAGTGACTACCACCTACTTATAATGTTAAAGTGTTATAAATGCTTTCGCAGTTCTCTGTACTTTTTTTCAACACTTGATTGATGAGTGTCTTAAACAGGCAAAGCTAATAATTTGACATAATCTAAATAAAAGTCTATTTTCAGAGCAAATTAAAAAAAAATAAATTAATGTTTTAAAACCAACAGTTCCAATTCCCTAGGTGGGAATGGTTTTGCTTCTAAGTTGAACAAAGTGATCACAGTAAATTCTAAAAGACTAGTACTTGCCCATGAGAAATTAATTGATTCTTACATGCTTCAGTATTATCTACTTCCCATGAAGCTTCATCTAATAAATAGTTTCTCCAGAGGATCATGGTCAGTATTAAGATATAATTTGAAAACCAAGAACAGAGACACCTAACTCAACATGCAAATACTGAGGAGATAATTCCTATGAAACTTTAAAAACTTAAGTCCAAGTACCCTGGTCCTCAAAATTTAAAGTCAATTCTAAAAGATGTCCCATTTGGCACACACACAAAAAAAGGAATTAATTTTCTCACTAATTTTTCAATTCTCACTAATTTCTCATCATTAGGACCTTCATAGTTTAATTAAAAAGATAAGTAAGGGTACTGTAAGGAATGAGATGATTGTTGATATTGTATGGCGTGACTATCTCAGTCATTAGAGTAAATTATTTTCTTTGCTTTATAATGAATTGTAAGTGAAATAAAAGATGTCAGCATCTTTTGAATAAAAATGGCTTTTGTAATGTAGAAAAGATAATTCCACATTCTTTAGAGATTGATTTGAAACTTCCAAAAAGGTAAATTATGCTTTAAAAAAATCAAAGACTTTTTGAATCAGTATTTGGGGTCATTTAAAGAATAATTTTAAGTTAATTTTCAAAGAATGACAAATTACTCTTTTTAAATCACCTTTCTGAGGATTGTGAGCAGACTAAATCCCTGAATAAAATAATTACAGGGAGGAATTTGCAAGCTTTTCTTTTTCAGTGCTTCAGGAATTCCAAAATATATTTATTTATTTGTATTGAACATAATATTTGTTAATGTCCTAAAATAAAGGAGCAATTTTTGGTAATGAAGAGAGCATTGTTATATTATGGTAAGGAGGGTAAAAACAATATAAGTCAAGATGAATGTATTTTGCTATTCTTCAAATAATTTAGAATGTGGGAGGTTTGTTAATATATCCAAGAATAATTTAAAGAAGGGACATAGAAAAACAGTGATTTAAATGTTAGAAATGAATGATGTCTCAACAGAAAAAGTTTGTCTAGTTGAATATCTACTCTATGATGAAGATTCCATCCAATTTGTATGGTTATTCTTGACACTGATTTGAGTACAATAATAATACTAACCCTTGAAAAGATTTGTAGGTGAATATTTTTTGTTTGCATTGATTAATTCATTTTAGGATACTGAATTTTCATCTCAGTCTGAATATTCCAAACTGGACCCACCACCAGATTTCTAGTGCCCTTTGCCAAGATGGAACCTTGTTTGTGCCCTCCCCTTTCCCAACCCATAGTAACCGCTGTCTTGAATCCTATGAATTTTGTTGGGGTTTTTCTGTTCTTTTGTTTTGTTTCTTTATATTCCAAATGAGTGAAATATCCTCTAATAATTTTTATCTGACTTATTTCACTTAGCATGATTCCCTCCAGTTCCTTTTAGATTGTTGCAAAGGGCAGAATTTCTTCCTTTTTAAGAGCTGCATAGAAATCTATTGAGTACATATATCGTATCTTCTTTATTCAGTCTTCTGATGGGCATTTAATTTCCATGTCTTAGCTATAGTAATTTGTGATTTTGTGAATTTAGGGGTGAAGATTTTTTTTTCTGATCAGGGATTTGTATTCTCTGGATATGTGGTTAGATACGGGATTGCTGAATTGAATGATATATTCATCTTTATTAGAAGAATCTCCGTTATGTTCCCAAAGAGGTTGCACTAATTTATATTCTCACCGGTAATGTAGAAGGGTATCCTTTTCTTCACATCCTCTCCAACATTTTCATTTCTAGTCTTTTTGATATAGGCCATTCTCATAGGTTTGAGGTGATATCTCATTCTTGCTTTTATTTGCTCTTTGCTGATAAGCGATATGGAATATTTTTCATGTGCCTGTAGGCCATCTGTGTCTTCTTTAGATAGATGTCTTGAACTTTTCTGCCAATTTTTGATTGAGTTATTTCCTTTATTGTTGAGATTTATGAGTTTTTTTTTTTAACATATTTTGGATATTAGGCTCTTGTCCAATACATTTTGTGCAATATCTTCTCCCATTTCTTGGGCTTTTTGTTTTAGTATTTCTTTCATGTACAGAAGCTTTTTAGTTTGATATAATCCCAACAGTTCAGTTTTTTACTTCACCTTTTTGTTTGTTTTTGCCATAGGTGTTCCTTCCCCAAAACATCTTTGGAGTTGATGCTATGAAATGTTTTTCCTACATTTTTCTCTATGTATTTTATGGCTTTGATCTTATGTTCATGTCTGATATATTTGAGTTGACTCATTTGTATGGAACTAGTAATAAATCTAGTTTCTTTATTTCATATCTTTTTTTTATTTTCAGGTGTCTGAACAGTTTTCCCAATACCATTTGTTTAATAAACTTTCCTTCCTCCATTGTATGCTCTTGGAACCTTTGTCATAGATTGACTGTTTATATAGGTATGGTTTTGTTGCTGAGCTGTCAATTTTATTCCACTCACTGACAGGTGTGTCTGGTTTATTCCAATACCATAGTGCTATGATGATGAGAGCTTTATCCTATAGTTTGAAGTCAAGGAAAGTGATTGCTCCACTGGTGTTCTTTTTTCTGATGAGTTGACTGTTCATGGCCTTTTGTGGTCCATACAAAATTTCAATATTGTTTGCTCAATTTCCTTGAAAAATCTCTCTAACTTAATGGAAATTTAATTAAATCTGTATATTGTTTTGAGTAAGATGGCCTTTTTAATTATTTCTTCCAATCCATGAGCATGGAATGTTCATCCATATCTTTTTATCTTCTTTTATTCCCAGGTATTTTATCTATTTTGGTGTTATTGTGAATAGAATTTATTAGTTTATTTTTCCTCTACTTCATTGTTTTCATAAAGGAATGCTACTGATTTTTGTGTTGATTGTATATCTTTTATATTCATTTAATGTCCTTTTCTAGCTGAATTGCTCTTCCAAAATTTCTAGAATTATGTTGAACAGTACTGGTGAGGGTGGGAATCATTGTCTTGTTTCATCTCTTAGGGGAAAGGCTTTCAAATTTTACCAGTGAGTATGGTATAGACGTGACATCATATATCGCTTTTGTTATGTTAATATATGAGCCTTCTGTTCCTATTTTGGAGACAGTTTTTGTCGTGAATGTGTGCAGAATCCTGTCAAACATTTTTTCTGCATCTATTAATACAATAATATATATATTTTTTAATTTTCCCTTTTTGATGTGTTGTATTACATCGATTTATTTGCATATGTTGAATCATCTTTACATCCCTGGAATAAATCCTGCTTGATCATGATGTATAGTTATTTTACTGTTCTATGTAATGCAGTATGCCAAGATTTTGTTGAGAAATTCTGTGTTTATATTCATCAGTGACATTGGTTTATAATATTCTTTTTTCAGTGCTGCCTTTGATTTTGACATCTGGAAATATTGGCCTCTCAAAATGAAATTGAAAGTTTGCCCTTCTCTTTTATTTGCTGGGACATTTTAAGTAGTATGAGGATTAGATTTTCTTTGAATGTTTATTAGAATTTTGTACTGAAGTTATCCTGTGCCCTCATTTCTAGGGAGAATTTTGACTACAGTTTCATTTCTGTGCTTGTAATTTTCTGTTAATGATGCCTATGTCTTCCTGATTAAGTTTTGGGAGGTTGTAGTGTTCTGGAACAGAATCCACTGCTTAATGATTGCATGATTCGTTGTCATTTAGGTGCTCATATAGTCTTCCACCGTCCTTTGTATTTCGGTGATATCTATTATAAGCTCACCTCTTTCATTTATGATTTTCCTTTTGAAGTCTAGCTTGGGGTCTATCAGTTTCAGTTTTTCAAAGAATCAGCTCTTGGATTCATTTATCTTCTGAATGGTATTTTTGTTTTCAATAGCATTTATTTCTACTTTAATATTTATTACTTCTTTCCTTCTATTGATTTTTGGTTTCTATTCTTCTTTTCAAGTTACTTCAGGGAATATTTAATTTGAATATATCTTGGTTTTTGAAGTATGTTTGAATGACTATAAACTTTCCTCTGAGAACTTCTTTTGCCACATTCCATGTTCTGATAGTTCATGTATTCACTTTCACTTGTTTCCATATAAGTTTTAATTTCATCATTTATCCAGGAGTTGCTGTGAAGCATGTTGTTCAATCTCCAACTCTTTCTGTTCTTCTTATTTTCCTATTCTTCTGGTTTATTTTCAGTTTTGCTCCTTGTGGTCAGAAACAATGCTTTCAATTATTTCGATCTTGCTTAATTTACTGAGACTTGTTTGATTTTTTTCTCCCAGGATATTAACTATCCTTGAGAATGTTCCCTGTACACATAAAAGGAATATACATGTTTTCAGTTGGAGTAGAACACTGTATATATTAGGTCCATATGATCTATTGCTTCATTTAAGGTATTTGTTTCCTTGTTTATTTTCTGCCTGGATAATCTATCTATTAATGCATATGGGGTATTGAAGTCCCCAACTGCTATTGTTTTATTATCAATATCTCATTTTAGCTCTGTGTTTGTTTTGTATACTTAGGTGCTCATAATAGTCCAGCAATAGGTGCATATATATTAACAATCACTTCTTCCTGGTGCATTACAAATCCTGATTTCATTTCATTGCTGTTGTTTCAATATATTTTTTCATTGCATTTTGCTTTCAACGTATCTTTATTTTTGTTAAATTTGATAAGATTTTCTTGTAGGTATGCTATTGATGGGACCTATTTTTTAATTCATTGAGCCATTATATTCATATTTAGGATGATAATTGATATCTAGGGCTTTATTGCTCTCCTTTGAGCTTTTGTTTTCTGACACTGTTGCTTCTCTCCCCATTTGTTTTTGCTCAATTTTTTCACTGAATAGTTTTTAATGTTGATTCAGTTTTGTGTTATTATATGTATCAATAGATAGATATAGGTACAGATATAAATATGTATCTATATCTTTAGGATTGAAGTTTATGGCCACAATGTGTATTATTTCTACTTTTACTGTTCCGTGATAGTCTTTTATGAGCTGGTGTCATGTCATATGAATATGCTTCTACAGACTCCATGATATTCATTTTTTATTGCTTTTCATTCTCTCCTATTGGCCCTGTCTTTGTTTACACTTTCGTTTTATGGTTATCACCATTCTTGGGGTCTGGTGACTTGGATTTTGTTTTCCATGTTGTAGAATCCCTTTCAAGATTTCTTGAAAGACAGGCTTAATTATGGAAAAATCCATTAAATTTTGCTTATCATTGAAGAGATTTAATTCTCTAACATTTGAATTAAAAATATTTGGGGTAGAATATTCTTGACTGGTAGTTTTTGTTAAGTATTTTTAATATATCATTCCAATCTCTCCTGGGCTCTCGGGTTTTTGCTGATAAATATGATGATAACCTCATGGTTATACCTTTGTAGGATATGTTTTGCTTTTCTCAGCATCTTTGAGTAATTTTTCTTTATCTTTGACTTTTTCTAGCTTTAGTATGATGTGTCTGTGATAGGTCTTTTTACACTTTAAAATATAAATGTTCTATCTGCTTTTTGGCCCTCTATGATTACTTTTTGTAACATATGTGTGAAGTTCTCTGCTATTATTTAAGTAAGATTTCTCTGTTCCTTTCTCCTTCTTCTGTCCTTCCAAGATAACTATTATCTTTATGTTTGCTCTTCATTGTATCTGATATTTTTTTCAGTATTTTGTCATTTTTCCTTAATCTTATTTCTCTCTCCTCTTCTGTAAGAGTCACCTCTGTGATCTCATTTCAATTTCTGAGATGAGGGTTTTTTTATCTTTCTGTGTTTATCTAAGATTCAATGACAGCATTTTTATCTCTAACATTTTATTAGAACTTTCTTCAAGGTCTCAATCTCTTTGATAAAATACTCCCTTTGATCGTTTGCTGTTGTTTCTGAGATATTCAGTTGCCCTTTTTTAGTTGTGCCTGCCTCCTTTATCTTATTTAGCTTTTTTTTGTCACTATTATTTTCACTTGTTAACTATTTCATACGTTAGCTTGTCCCAATATGTGTGGGGGCAAGGCCAGTTTTGTGCTCTAGAATATTGATGCTGTCCCAGGTGGTACCTACAGTTTCTGCTGGGTCAGTGGACAGTTCCTGTATTGGAAAATCTCACTTGTGCTGCATATGCTGTTTCTAGTGACGGCAGCTGACTTTGGTGGGAACAGGGGTGGAAAACAGAGGTTTCTCTCTTGAAGTTGGTGACAGGGAGTTCTCCAGTGGAAGTAGAATGTACACAACCAGCCTCAGGGCACTCTGAATCATACAGACTACAGGCAACTTCTTTTTGGTGCTCAGGGCAGGGGTCTCCATCACTACAGCTCTCTAGAGGAGAGAGAAAATTCACACAGCTTCAGGGTGCTCTGTGGAGTACTAAAGCAGCAGACTGTTAGGCTGGCTCAGAAAGACGGGACAGCGGGCAGGGACAGCGGGCGTGCCTGGCGGCCAAGCCCGGGAAAAAGGTGGATGACGTCAGAATAAGGGATGCGACCCCCACACCTGGATTCACAGGGCCAATCCCCAATCGTGATATGGGAAACCCGCGAAATTCCTCTGCTTAAAGAGCCGGTACCCCTTTGTTCTCGCGTGACTTCCCCAGGCCCGTTTTGCGGACTTGGGAGTTTCGCCCGGGAGCGCAAAGTCCAATAAAGCCCTGACTATTCTGCTTTCTGTCTGATTGAAATTTTCTCCTCGCGGAGCCCAGAAAAACCTTACACAGACAAATTCTTGTTATTGTTTTTTTGGGTATGGGACTCACAAGACATAGTGACATTAATTAGTAAAAGGCTTTGATTTGAAATGCAATTCTATTGAAAGCATTTTGGCATTCCATTTCATTTAGTTAGGGTTCAAAGTTGATTTTTTCAGTCAAATCAATTGTAAATGTGTTCATCTCAAAAAAACCCCTTTTAGTTTGCAGACCATGTAAAAACAAATGGAAACCCAGATTTAGAGGGTAAGTTACAGCTTTCTAATTCTTGCTCTAGAACTACTAACCTTTAGACTTTGGCCAAGAAAGTGTTTCTCAGAGCTAACTCCTTAGGATAAGTAATTTAAAAAAAAAATTAAGGCACGCCCTAGTGAAGCATTGTTTTGTTCAGCTGCTTCCAATCAGCTCAGTTTACATGCATCCTAAGGACCCTGATTTGTGTCTCAGGGAGGCAGTAAAAACCAAGATGTACAAATAGATAAATGAAGTGTTTCTTCCTCTTCCTGCCTGCCTGCCTCTGCACCCCTTCATTCCTGCCTCTTACAATCTTTAAGAAAAAATAGTGATAACTATAAAAAGATATCAAAATAAAATAAGTTAAATTAAAATGAGATAAAATTTATAAGTAAAGCAAGAGCAATGATAATGATAATAACAATAATACCATAAATATTAGAAATGAGTAGATGTGACTTATTTTTCTTCAAATTTCTGAATGGGGAAAATTTGCTAAGCAAATATTAAGTGAAAGTATTCAAAATTTTCAATTATTGAAAATCAACCCCTTTTAGAAAAAAATTGTATTCATATATGTAGAGCATAATATATGTGCATATATATGTATAGACAATGTATATATGTATATTGTGTATATATACATGTATATTGTTATATGTATATACTGTGTGTGTTTGTATATGTATATAGTGTGTATGCAAATAAACTAAAAATAGTTATAATCTAGAGTGTGTAACTATACAGTTACGTTAAAATATTGAGTGACTGATTTTCTTTGGTTATAAGCTTATACTTGACTTTTATTTTTTTAATTATTTATATTTTCTAGATTATTTGTAGTTAAAATGAATATTGAATATGCACCCCTTCATTCTTACAAACTTTAAGAAAAAATAGTGACGGGTATAAAAAGATAGCAAAATAAAATACCCACCACAATCACTTCAAAATTCTTTGAAATATTAAGTGCATTCCAATCTCAGCTCTCTTGTCTCTGTTCTAACACTTTGCATGCAGCTTTCTTTACCCTGATATATCATGGCTTATTCTATTAATTCACTCAGGTCTCAGCTAAAATACCCCCAAATAAGAGAGGTTGTTCTTTCCCTCTTCTATATGCAATTGTAAACTTCACTCTATTTCAAGATTCTTTATTCATCTTATATAACCTAGTTTATTTTTCTTCAGACTAATTAAACGTATTTGACATGTTTTATATTTATTTGCTTTGTTGTCCCCCACTAAAATGTATTATCCATGTGACCAGGGATTTTTCAGTACTGTACCCCAGTAGTATCCTGAAAGACTGACTTATATGTAATGCAACAAAATAGAAATGGATAATTATTTATTAATATTATATTAATATAACCTTAACACAATAAAGCAGATTGTTTTCTAAGAAGAAAATAAGAGCAGCAATACAACACTAACTCACAGAGGACAAAAATGATATTGAAAGGAAATTCACCAAGACATTTATAGTGGATGTGAGGCTCTCTGAAAATTAGGATAATGTATAATTTCTTTTACTTTTCCATTTTTGTTTACTACAGATTCTCTTTAATGAACATGTTGCAGGGTTTGGAGATCTCAAAGCTCAGTTTCTTGATGAAGTTAGAAAAGAATTCAAAAGACATGTCTGGCAGTATCACTCAGCAAGTTTATTAGTAAGAAGCAAGAGTTCACTTTTAAAGAGAGATATGAGTGTATAGAGCCAGAAAACATCTGTGTCTACCCTGGTGGGATTTAAGAGTGAAGGTTTTACATGAATTTCCTAAAGAAGGGGGTGGATACTCATGAAAAGAAGAGGTGACTGCTTGAAAAGGCAGAGATTCAGAGGATGTTTAGTTTTTAAAGAGACCTGCACATTTAAATCCTTGTCTGGTCTGACTCAGAACAGCCATGGCACCCAAAGAGATAGTCCTCTTAGCATGCTAATATATTTATATTATAATGAACCAAAATTCAGTAAAGGTGAAGAATCCGTCCCAGAATTCTATTTGTGGCTACTCCAAGGTTGACCACCTAGAGTTGCCTAGAGGATGGGTGAGAGGAAATAATGTATTTCTAGTTATAAGTGCAAGTTAACAATGATAAAAACCATCTGGTAGGAGGAAGAAGTTCCAGCTATTCCTAACATGCCCTCTTGAAGTATTTTGTCCCTCAAAATCTTTTGGGGTGATAAGGGTCAAAAGTTCATCCTCTCAAGTTATTTATTGCTGAGAGAAACATCAACCCTACCTAACTGAATTCCAAATATCACGTTCCATTCCCTATAATGGAGCTTTCAAAGAATGCAGTTGTTGTCTAGAAGTATCTGAGGGGTAGATAAAGCTATTTTATTACATAAACTACCAACTTTGGTGAAATATTTGTAGGTGTAGATCCTGTAAATGGAAATAAACAAATTGGATGAGAATTTCACAATATTACAGAGGCAAAACTTACTGTGAAATGGCTATAATTATAGGACCTATGAAAGGGTGTTCCCACCTGCAAATACTTGAGGACCAGTCAAGGGAGGTTAACTATTTAGGAGACTAAATGTGCTATTTTGAAAAGATGAAACTATCAGTATTGTGAAAGGGCTCACTTTCAAAAGATAGAGTGATTAGAGTATGAGTTTTGAAAGAGCAGGAAAGGCCAAGAAGTAATCTCCACAAATTCATTTTTGACAAGAAAAGTGATCAAATCCCCAAGGTAGAAGGCAACTGTTTGGTAAGAAATAGCAAAATAAAGTATAGTCTAACCTGCAAATAAAATAAATAAGGCTAAATAGTAAGGGTATCCTTCTCCCTAGACTTATTTGGAGTTATTCTTAAATGAATGGCTCAATCATAAAACAAAGCTTTATTCTGGACAGATGTACCCAGCTAGAAATGCTCTCAAGTTTTACTTCAGTGATGATAATTTTAAGAACTATGGATGGACCTTTCCATTTAGGTGGTAGTTGATTTTCAGGAGAACTTTCCTTCCAACATTTGAGGCATACTTGATACCCACCTGGGTAGGGATATTTATTACTGTAGGGCTTGGGGTTGAGAGTATTCACTTACTGTACTCTTATAGGGCTTTTTGAACTTGCCCCAAGAGAGAGAGTCTGAGTCTGTGCTGCCTTGTAAGAATATTGAGATTTTTATTAGTTCAAAAACTTAATCTAAGGTCTACAGAATCCAGTTAGTCCTAAAAAGGTTTGAAGCTACTTAATTATTTTGCAAAGGTTAGGGAAGTTAAGATGTGATATTTCAATTGAATAAGTCCATTGCTCAGGGGTTCAGATGTAACTATATATCTAACCTTTTGTAGGGAGTTTTACACCTTTTCTTTAGATAACTAATAACCCTTTTTCTGTCAAGAAACTAAGGATAATTTCTGTAATTATATTAGATCTTTTTGTGCCTAATTTGGAGAGGAAGTCTCAGACCAGGAGGAATACAGGAGATTTGCTTATTACCAAAGACTGATGTATTAACAAAATGTTTTCCCAGCTACGATACAGAGGAGTAAACCTCTGGTCTTTTGCTTTCCTGTCTATCCTTAAAAGGTAACAGGCTTTGTTAGAGAGAAATCAGGAAAACGAAGTTAATACAGAGTTAGTGGCTCCCTTGACTATTCAAAATGAAATTGTCTTACCTGCTACAAACAAAGTTCCTCTGGGTTCCAACCCCATGATGTTTATTCTTTGAGATGGAGACAGAAGCAGTGGGCCTCTTCAGTTGGTGGCAATGCTGAATTGGAAAGGGTTTGATCCCAGATTTTTTCATCCCCGGGAGTGGTTTTTTTCTAGTGCCCTATCTGATGGCATAATGAGCATGTTTTATAAGGTTTGAAATTTGGTTTCTGCATAGGGTAGTCAGCCATCAGATATCTGGGCTTCCCAAAGTGGAAGAAGGTTATTTTCTGTGTAATCTGGTGGTGAGGAGGCCTCTTAGTGTATTGAGGATGTGACTGGACTGGTCTGTAGGATAGTCAATAATTCAGCTTGTCTTTTTTACCTTCATATTTCCTTTACCTACATTTTGTATATTATCTCTTTTTCTATTGGGTTCCTATAGTGAAAGACAGAAGAAGTTAACTGTAACAATTATAAATTATAAGTATTAGGAATGAATAATTTGGGTGATAAAATGGTATTTAAGACCAGGAGCCCCTCCCAAGACACAGATAACTTATTTGTGTATTTCTAAGTTTTATTTTATTTTTTATTACAGTAACTTTGTTTTACAAATTTGAAAAAAAACTCTTATGCATAGGTTCCCCATATGTGCAATTTCCCCATACCTTAGCTATATATCAACACATCCTGCCCTGCACCAAATCATGAAGTTTTCTTCACCATTATCCGTAGGCCCCACTACTGCTTACTGCCCTCCTCATCCCATTCCCTATTGGTAACCTTAGTTCTATTGCAAGTGTCCAACTGTTGGTTTTGTTTTGTCTGTTCCTTTGTTTAGGCTATTCACATTTCCCCTATAAATGAGATCATCTGGTATCACTCTTCTTTTGGCTTATTTCACTTAGCATAATCCCTTCTAGTTGTCCATTTTGATTCAAAGGACAAGATTTCATCTCTTCTAAGGGCCCTGTAATATTCATATATATGTGTATATATGTAAATATCACATCTTCATTGTTCACTCATCTGATATTGAGAACATATGTAGTTTCTTAGCTATTGTTACTAGGACTGCAATAAACACGTGGGTGCATAAATCTCTGTGAGTCTGTGTTTTTATATCTTTGGGGTAAATACCCAGAAGTGGTATGCTGTGATTATATGGGATTTCAATCTTCAAATTTTTGAGGAATCTTCATACTGTTTTCCATAGAGGTTGCACCAACTAACATTTCCACTGACAGTGTAAAATGTTCCCTTGCACCACATCCCCATCAACATTTGTTGTTTCCAGACATTTGGGTAATAGTCAATCTCTCAGGTGTAAACTGATATCTCACCGTTGCTTTGATTTGCATTTCATTCATAGCCAGCACTTAGAAACAATTTTCCTGTGTTCACCATCTGTATATCCTCTTCAGAAAAATGCCTAATTCCTTGTCTCATTTTTGTTTAGATTACCAGTTTTTGTGTTAAGTTTTATTTGTTCTTTGTATATTTTCGATATTAAGTCCTTGTCAGAAATAAGAAACACAAATATCCTCTCCCAGTTAATCGGTTGTCTTTTTGTTTTGTTGTTGCTTTTTTGGCTATGAAGAAACTCTTTAATTTCATGTAGTCCCAGTTGTTTATTTTTCTCTCTGTTTCCCTTAATGCTGGAGTTGAGACCCCAAAGACCTCTCTAAGACTGATGTCATGGTCTGTCTTTCTTATGTTGTCTTCTGAGATTTTTGTGGTTTCTGGTCTTATGTCCAAGCCTCTAGTCCATTTTTAATTATTTTTTGTAAATGTTGTTAGGGAGTGGTCTAGGTTCATTTTTTGCCATGTCACTGTCCAGTTTTCCCAATGCTATTTATTGAAGAGACTTAACTTTTTATATCATAGGCTTCTGCCTACTTTGTTGTACATTAACTGACTGTCAATAATTTTTTGGTGATTCAATTCTATTCCACTGATCTGTGCCTCTGTTATTATTCCAGTATCATGCCATTTTGATCATTATCACATTGTAGTATAACAATGTCCGGGCATGTACTCCCTCCAGATTCATTCATTTTTCTCATAATTGAGTTGGCTATTTAGGGTCTGCTGTTGTTCCATACACATTTTTAATTAATTATTTTATTTTTACACATTGAAGTAAACTCACATGTAAAGGTTCCTCCTTCCTCATATAAATGTCAGCACACCCTACCCTTCACCAAATCACCAAGTGTTCTTCACCATTGCTCAGTGGATTCTGCCACAATTGTTCCCCTCCTCCCTCCAATTGCATTCCCTATTGGTAAACTAGGTTTTGTTACAAGTGTCTAAGAGTTCGTTTTGTTTCATCTGTTCCTTTGTTTTGTCTAGTCACATTCCACAATGAACGAGGTCATCTGGTTGTTCCATATACATTTTAAGAATTTTTGTTCTATTTCCTTGAAATAAGCTCATAGGATTTTAATGGGGATTGCATGAAATTTGTATATTGCTTTAGTTAAGATGGTCATTTTAAAAATGTTAATTCTTCCAAACCAGGAGCAGGAAATGTCTTTCCATCTCTTTTTATCCTCCTTTATTTCTTCTAAGAAAAACTTTTAGTTTTCATTTGAAAGGTTTTTTTGCCTCCTTTGTTAAGCATATTCCAAGATATTTGATTTAATTAGTGATATTTTAAATAACATGTTTTTAGATTTTGTTTTCTTTTAACATGTTGTTGGCATACAAAAATGAAACAGATTTTTGTGCCGTGATTTTGTAGCCTGCCACCTTACTGTTTTCATTGATTAGTTCTAGACTTTTTGGGCAGTTTTTAGAGTTTTCAATATATATAATTATGTCAGCTGCAAATAATGATGGTTTTACTTCTTTCTTCCCAATTTGGATTCCTTTCATTTCTTTTTCTTGTCTAATTACTCTGGCAAAGACCTCTAGTGCAATATTAAATAGTGGTGACAGTGAACAGCTTTTCCTTATTCCTGAACTTAGAGGAAATGTTTTCAATTTTTCACTGTTGACTATGATGGTGGCTGTGGTTTTTATCAGATAGGGCCTTTATTATGTTGATGTATGTACATTTCATCCCTATTTTATACAGGATATCTATCATAAATTGGTGTTGGAAGTTGTCAAAATTTTCTCTGCATCATTTCATAAGATCATATGTTTTTTTTTTCCTCTTTCTGTTATTGATATGGTGTATGACATTAATAGATTTACGTATTGTGAACCATCCTTGCATCCCTGGGATAAATCCCACTTGCTCATGATGAATGATCCTTTTGATGCACTGTTGGATTCAGTTTGCTTATATTTTGTTGAGAATTTTACATTTATGTTCACTAGAGATATTGTTCTTTAACGTTCTTTCTTGGTGAGTCTATCAGCTTTTCTTATCAGTGTGATGTTAGCCTCATAGAAAATGTTTGGAAGTGTTCCTTGTTCTTCAACATTTGTAAAGACTTTCAGAAGAAAATGGATTAATCAGTTCTTCTCTGAAGGTTGGGTAAAACTTCTTTAAAAAGACACTTAGGTTTTTATTTTTAGGGAGTCCTGTTTACCTTTTCAATTTCTTTGCTAGTTATTGTTCTGTTCAGGTGTTCCAGTACTTCTAGATTCAGTCTTGGTAGACTGTATTTTTATAAAATCTGTCCATATACTCATGGTTATACACTTTATTGGCTTAGAGCTGTACATGGTAGTCTCTTAGGATAGTTTGCATTTCTATGGTGTCTTTGTATTGTCTCTCTTTTCATTTCTGATTTTAGTTATAGGAGTTTTCTCTTTTTTTCTTTGTGAGTATAGCCAATGCTTTGCTAATTCTGTTTAGTTTTCCTAAGAACAAAATTTTGGTTTCATTAATCTTCTGGATTGTCTTTGTGTTCTATTTTGTTTATTTTTGTGTGAATTTTTATAATTTCCTTTCTTCTGCTTATTTTTGGCTTTAATAGTTCTTTTTTCTCTAGTTGCTTTAAATGTATGGTTAGATTGTTTATTCATGATTTTTTTCTTGTTTCCTGAGGTGGGAATGGATTGCAATGAACTTCCTTCTTAGTACTTATATACTTTATCCCACAGATTCTGATAGCTTCTGTCTTCATCTTCACTTGTCTCTAAGATTTTTAAATTCTTCTTTGATTTCTTATTTTACCCAAGTTCCATTCAGGAGCATATTGTTTAGTCTCCAGTTAAGATGGGATCTTCTGGGGTTTTTTTGTTAGTTTGTTGTTTTAAACCATTGTAGCCAGGAAAGATGCTTGGTATGATCAATCTTTGTAAATTTGTTGAGATATGTTTTGTGTCCCAACATATTATCTATCCTTGAGAATTTTCCATGCTCACTCGAGAAGAATGTGAAATCTGTAGTTGTTGGATGAAGTGTTTAGTACATTTCTATTAGACCTGATTGTTCTAGATGGTCATTTGAGACTGCTGTTTTCCTATTAATTTTCTGCCCGGTTTATCTCTCCATTGTTGTAAGTGGAGTGTTGAAATCTCCTACTATGATTTTGTTGCTGTTGATGTCTCTCATCAGTTCTAATAATACTTGCTTAATATATTTTGATGCCCCTTTATTCAGTGTGTGTTTATTTAGAAACATTATGTCTTCTTGCTGGATTGACCCCTTAATCATTATATAACACCCATCTCTGTTTTTTGTTATGCTTTTTAGTTGGGAGTCGGTTTTATCAGATGTTAAGTATGGCTGTTCCTACTCTTTCATGGTTGCCATTTGACTGTAGGGTTGCCTTCCACACATTGGCTTTGATTCTTTTTTTATCTTTTGAAAGGTTAGTTTCCAATGCAGCCAAAGTTTGGCTTATGTGTTTTAATCCATTTAGTCACTCTGTGTCATTTGAATGATGAGTTCAAACCTTTAAATATTGGGTGATTATTGATATATAACTGTTTATTGCCATTTTGTAGTTTGTCATCAACGTGTTGTTCTTGACAGTATCTTTGTTCCTCTCTTTCTCATCCAACTTTTTTCTCAGACTTATCTCTGAGGCTAAAATTTCTTTCATATCAGCTAACAGAGCCTCCCTGCAGATAGACAAATGCACATGTGCATGCACATGCACACTAAACCCCATTTCTTCTCAAGATATATGACCAGGTTAAATAAAGGTCTTGCTTTGCCTAACCAGGATTCTTCTTCATTAAATAAGCATATAGCCCAGTAATTGTTAACTTGGCTGCACATTAGAAAGTTTTTCAAAAATCCTGATGCCCAAGTTTCTCCATATTAATACATCTGGGGGTGGTAATCAAGCATGTAATGCTTTTTTTGAAACATCACTCTAATGTTTTCTGATATGCAGCAAGTTTGGGAACCACTGGCATATCCCAAATCAAAGATGTAGGTTAAATGTTTAAAAATGTCATTCTGTACCATTAATAAAGATAGAACGAGGCTTTCTTTGGGGGTTACAGAGCTGTCACCAAGTGTTCCAGCTCTGAATGATAGCCACCACCTTTCACTAACCCACAATCAGCAATCAGGCTGCTGTTTTACCTCCACATTCATGGTGGTGTTGTGGGTAGACTTGAAGGTTCCTTTCTTCTCAGAAATTTTCTTCCTTTAAAACTGGGGCCAGGATTTCCAGTGAATCTGGAGCAATATGGAGGGAGGAGGGGACAAATTCCCTAACTGCCTACCAGTTATGGCAGTGCTCTGTGCAATTTTCCTTTGGGGGCTCCCTCTCTGACAATCAGGTTGCTGGTTCTCCTTCTTCCTTATGCCAAGACCCTCTCCCTTAGCTCTGTGCCAAGGTCCTGCTGGGCAGCCTCTCTGCTGCCCTCAGAGTGACTCCTGGGAGGCTTTGTTGTTTCCATAGTTCCACCCCTTCCACCACTTTTTTCCTGAGGCTGGAATTTCTAAATCCATGGTGTAGCTCTGAACCCTGACACCTTTGCCTACCCTTGTGTTGGTGATCACTGCTGCTGTCTCTGAAGCCCCCAGGTCAGCCTTTCCAGACCAAGTGTATCTGAAGAATATATGATTTCTAATTGCTCTGTGGGGTGGTGATCTGAAACACACCTACCAGGTCACTATCTTAACTCCTATCACTATTTGAGTATTTGCCAGCCTGTCAAGAAACATGGTAGGATTCTCATTGTGACCCTGGTTGATGGTGATCAATTAGGTGTAGTAAACAGGTTTAGCATTATATTTCCTCATTCCAATCAACAGGATTGAATCAAGTAGTTTTGGACCTCCAGTTCAGGGTTAGGCTGTTGGATAAGTGAAGTATTCAGTTGATAGTTTCAGTACCAAAAACATTTGTATACTAGTTAATTTTAGAGCGAATTTGACACCATTTTAATCAGGGACATTTCACTTAAGTTTTTCTCTCATGAACTTTCTACAATATTAATTTTATCTTAAATCATTGGTCTAGTCCAAATATAAGCACTTTTCCTTTAAGACAAAATTCCTTTTTCCTTAAGAATATATTCTAATTACTTATGCCTTCCCTTTTAATTAGCTCTCATTTTACTTTCATTACAAATATTTTCTTTTACACATGTCTATGTATTAAAATCATTTTTATTCAGTCATCAAAGAGGTAATATCTCTTTTTTCAAAAGACACAGTTTGTGATGAATGACTTATTCACCTACAATATTATCATTGACTTCAATTTCTTACATTGAATAGAATTCTTATAACATTTTGATTCTTAATTTCAATCAATTGTAAATTAAAACAAAATAGCAATCTATTCCATTATTATTTTAAGATCAGAAGATTTACAAAATTATATAAACTTCCTCATAGCACAATTTCCTATGTTGGTATAAGATATGTGCTTAAAAATCCAAACTCTTACTTTCTCTGTAGATACTCAGTGATTTTTTTAATATTTAATATAATTCATCAACAGTATAAAATTTCTAGTTACCAAATATACTTGAAAATATTTTATTGCTAGAGGTGAATATGCTATTTATTTTACCCATTTATGTTTTAATTCAATTTAAAGACTCACCAGCTCATAACAGTTGGACTACCAGTATATGTGAAGATACATTTGATTCTCATTAATCCAATTTCAAAATAATCTTATAAATTGATTTTTTCATCAAACTGCATTTATTTACTTCAAATAAGATGGAAAATAGTTTCTTTGAAATAGTATTTTCCACGGATGTGACAAGCTTTGTGAGGAATGAGAGGAAAGAGATCTTAATTGGACACACCACACCAATAAAAGAGTGAAAAAAATATGGGTGTTGGCATAGTCAGTAAAAAGAATAACATTATTTTGACTTAGAACATCAAGTGTTAAATTATGACAGAGATGCTGCACGGAGATAAAGTGAAAGGGAAAGAAAAGTTCTGCAGTACTCAGGTTTGTCCTCCTGGTGGCAGGCAACTTTATGTATGTAATCCATTTTGTGGTCATTTTTTGAGAGAGCAGAGACCACATGGAAAATAACACAATTTCAAGATTGTGGAGAGTACATTTGCAAGATGGCAAAGAATACATTTCCACATTTTCATGATTAGAAAATACCAAGGTCTGCTGAAAGGTAGCTTGTTCTAAATAGAAGATATCAAAAAAGACTCTGCTAATTGACAGAGTAGGAAAATAGGATGGAATAAGGAGGGAGAGAAAAAGCCATAAAAGTTTGTTCATAGGGAACCTCTATTTTCCAGTCCTTCTACAAAATAAATGCAGTTGAAATGTGGTATTATAATTGAGAGACCAGTTTACAGGCCAAGTCTCTCCATCCTCCACCTTATATTGGGGCCAGGTAGTCTTAAATAAAGACTATTTCTTTCTCAATGATTTTGTATCTAATGTCTCCCATTTGCCAAGTAAGAAGCCCAAAGGTGTAAGACAAGGCACAGATTGAGAATTCTTCACTTTCTACTTAAAAGACAAAAAGTCATAGATTTGTGGAAGTTATCTTGGAGCTAACAAAGAGCTATCCACCATGAGCCCCTGAGAAAACAGCATGGGCAAGATGGGTGAGGTGTCCCTCATTACTAGTTTGTGATTAACCACACTGTGGGATCCCATTATAGACCATTAGACCCCTAGTCTTTGCTTCCCTTCTGTTTATTCAGGACCTGCAGGAAGTCTTATGACCACTTATAGTATCTGAATGCCCAGCTCAGTGAGGCATATGTTACTCTATATCCAGCTAAAATAGTTGATGTTACCCTCTGGATTAGAATATGGGAGATGACACTCCTTGCCAAATTAAGAAGCAAAGAAGCTTTCTCTTGTTGTGTATGACTACAGACATTAAAAATTAGGCCTTTACATAATCAGACATATATATGCTCCTATAACAATTTGTTCAATAAAGAAGCTATACAAAAAGGAGAAACCAGTCATAAAATCTTCCAGAAATCAATTTCAGAAAGAGGGGAGTTGGCCCCTGACTGACTTCATCTGAGTTCCAAAGGCAATGAAGGCATTCTCTAGAATTAGGTTGCCACTTCACATGATGAGATAAGCAAGATATTAAGTCAGAAAGAGAGGGTTCACAGGCATAAAGGCTAAGTTCCCCAAAATGTTATTGAGTGAAACTTGTAGGAAAAAGTAGGATCTGTTCCATCAAATGAAGACATTAATTAGATTTCTTAACTCTTAAATCATAACTGTATTTCAAAAATATTTCCATTCTTAGTGTGACCAGATTAAACTCTCATTCAAAATACCTATTCCATATTTTGTCACAGATCTTAGGCTCTTTGCTATATTCATTCAAATTGTGTCTTTTAATTCACTACAGAGCAGCCATTTCACTTGGAGACAAAATTCCTTCTTTTAATACTTTCTGACCAATAGCATGTCCTTTATATCATTCTTCTTTAGAACAAAAATCCATTCTCCTTTTATTTTTTTGTTTCTACCTACTTACTATACACATGTATTTTTATTTCATCTTTTAGAGTATTACATTCTTAAAAAGAAAACCAAGAATCAAGGGAAATTTTCCAGCAACTGTTGAGACTGCTGACTTAAAGTATCAGAAACTTCAGTACCAGCAGTTTCCACCAAGGAATCCAAGTTCAGGCAAAGAAAAAAGATGGCAGATCTTACTGATGCCTTGATGCAGGGGTCTTGACTGTTATTTGAGCCCTTTGGGCCCCAAGTTGGGTGCCAGGAATTTTGGGGGTCCTTGGGGGGTCTTAAACTAGGATTTTTGACACAAGAAATCATTCAAAGGACGCATCTGGCAGTAGCAATCAGGAAATTTATTAGTAAGAATCAAGAGTACACTCTTAAAGGGAGAGATAAGAATGCTTTGAGCCAGAAAAAGCCGGCATTTATTCTGAGGAGATTTATTGGTAAAGGTTTTAAAAGAATATACTAAAATTGGGGAGGGATATTCATGAAAAGAAGTAACTTCCCGAAAATTTCCTGAAAATGTAGAGTTTCAATGGATGACTAGTTCTTAAAGAGACCTGCACTTTTAAATCCTTATTTGGTCTGACTCAGAACCGTCATGGCACTCAGAGAGGTAGTCCCTGTTGCATGCTAATATATTTATAATATTATAATGAAAAACTGTTCACTAAAGGTGATGAATCCATCCCAGAATAGTACTTGTAGCTGCTTCAATGTTGCCCACACAGTGTTTCTTAGGAACAGCTGAGAAGAGATAAAGGGTTTCTTGTTATTGTTTCAAGTTAACAGTAAAATAAAGGAATCTGACAAGAGGCAGTCCCAGCTATCACTAACAGATATATATTATTTTATAATGGATAAAGTTGATACATTTTAAAACTTCTTAAAGTGTCATGGAATAAATTCCAAATGAACTCTGCATCTTTTTCTATGTTAATATATTCTTCATGTTTTTAACAAAAAGTAATTTGAAAAGCAGCTAGTAAAACTGGATTCACATCAATTATTCCAAACCAATGGTTATTGCTTTTATTTTTATATTAAAGATCACACAGCTCATATGAGAGTATGTGGGCAAAAGTAGTTTTGATTTCGACTATATCAATATGTAACTGCCAAAGAAAAAAGAGAAATAGCAAATAGATACTAAATAAACAACAGTGTTAAAGATAACTAGTTAAGAAATGCAAATTTTGGTGGAAACTGTCTTTGCCTATCTAATTAGTAATACTGGAAAATTAATCAATATTGGTGAAATTGTACTCTTTATAGGTTTAATATTTTAGAACTGTTTTGAAACTAATTTGAGAGCTTGCTTTAAATTCCTTAAGGCTGTTCATAGCTTTTGAACAAGTGATTTTCATTATAAGATACATATATGTACAGTTATCCTTTTGAATGGAAAATTTAATTTTAAAACCCTCTGAAGTAATATTTAAGTCTTATAAGTCTTCTACTATAAGGCCCCTAGCTTACCCTTACACCCTAATATGATTTACAAAAATGAAAGCTTTAATTATGGTAGCAAATTTAACTATTGTATGCCAGACAGCTCACCATTTTTCAAATATGACCTCCTTTATTGTATCTACTTTACTCATGTAGCTACATCCACTATCGAACTTATATCTTAGAAAGTATACAGTACCTATTTGTTGATCTAATCTGGTTTCATAGAAGGTATACAGCACCTATTGTTAATCAGGTTATTGAAAACATATCCTGTTATTGTCTCATCATAAGTGTTTTTATATCATTAGATTTGGAGGATAGTGTGCATAAAATAGGGAGAGACTGAAATGAAATTACCATCTGCAAAACCACAGCTAAAAGCTTTACCTTGATCTTCAACTTTATTCTATATGGTGTTCAAATTATATTAAAAAAACTTGTCTCCTGTGTGTGTGTATGTGTGTGTGTGTATCTTCCAGTATGCATGCTTGCTTATGTGCTTAGAGAGAGGGAAGATTCTTAGAGGTGTCTGGTTAAAAAATTAAAATACTTCAAACAGTTAGAGGAAAAGAAACAATCTCAAACATTTTCTGACTTTCTTATACATGTTCACCATTAATTAGAAATGATAATTATTAAAAGAAATAGTTTTTCACTCATTATGATATTATAATATTCTTTTTAATTCTCTAGAAAAGCCAATAGCATAGAGTTACTTAAGAGTGAGAATGTTGTACATGTCACCTAGACTACGTATTTGCATTCACATGCAAAATGAATTATTTGACCAGAGCAATTATTGATAGATAAAGCATGACATTGATCTAATTATAAACTCACAAGAATAAGACAAGTGGTTAGATGTGCTGCAAATTAAGCAGACTACTGTGGCTTTTTTATCATTTATCTAAATAAAACATTAGTCATTATGTAAAATGTTATCTAGTATTTCTTTTTCTTTATCTATATGTATATTTATAAACTATATTTATTACCAAATTCTTAATGATATGAAATCACTTCAATGTAATGTATGACAATCTTTTTTTTTTAATGTTGAAAAGAAAGCCTCAAAGTTTATTTTATTGAGAAATAAAGTCTTTAAATGCAAGGAATGTTGTTTTTAACACCAAACATACATGTAGTTATGTCCCTTGGGTCATTCATATTCTGCTCTTTGCCAGTATGTTTGACAAAAAACACACTGTATAATTAAACTCAGATTTTGTGTTATGTTACAGCCTACAGTAAATCAGTCACAGTGCTTTTAATTCCTGGAACCATTTTAAGCTATGATACACAGTCTCTTATTTATAAATAAATGATTTGGGACATTTAAGGAATGGGAAGATAATCATCCTTTACTACCTGAGGAAAAGTATTTACAAAAATGTAATGATGACCAGTGATATATATATGCATATATATATGTATATATCATTCTCCCAGATTAAGTATGTATCTTTGAATATGAACCTATAGATGTTTGTTTTTAGAACATTTCAATCTTCAATTTCCCAAAATTAAGTATCTCTATAAAGCACTACTGTTATAAAATTACCTTATAGCACTGAGTCATTTTGTATGGCTAAGGAAGCACAGGGTAGCCTACAGATACTATGCAACTTTATACCTCTCTACCTCCAAAGATATATATATATATATATATATATAGACCAGATACACATATTCCATGGTATTATAGGCATATTAATAATGCTAAATTATGTTGGAAAGGTTCAGTGTTATTTAAAATTAAGCAATTTTGACATATATAAGTAAATCCTTTTGGAAAGGTTCATTCAAAAGAGATAAAGTAAAATTAGTGGTAAAAACCCTTCTGACTTAGCAAGGAATTCATAAATGGTGAAATAAGTGATATATGTGATAATTTCAAACATCGACTATTACAATAACTTAATTATTTTGGATCTGAGTGATTTCAAAATCAACATTAATGTTTTTTTAAGATGGGCTATTGCTTTTATTTTTCAATTGAGCCAACTATCTTGGCACAAAAACAAATTAAGAATGCTGCTATAGCCATTTTTATTGAACAACGTACTACTGTTATAAGCAGTTCTATAGACATAAATAAATAGATAAATGATTGCATATTTAAGTAAAAATGGTGAAATTTTTATAAAAATAAAACTAGTATTACTTACATGAGATGTGGTTTTGTAGGTTGGAAAGCCCAATATATCTACAAATACATTACTAGGATGGAAAATAGATTCCTTATGTGTACTGGACAAAAAGTCAGAATAAAAGTATTTGTCTTATATACACAAATATTTAGATGGATACCATTTTATATGGTCCTAAATTATGAAATAACTAGAAAATAGACACTAGATAACTAGAAAAATAGAAAATCTTCATTGTGAGCTATTAAAGGAAACCCAAATAAGCAAGAGATGTACAGTATTCATAAGTTTGAAGACCTAATATTTTAATGTGCTTTAGTATTCACAATTGATTTATAGATTAAACATACAGTTAACTTCCAAACATGTGTGTCTGTGTAACCTTATAAGCTGACTTTAAAATTTGGATAGAAATTCTAAGGAACAAGAAATAGTCAGAATAATGTTTAAAAGGAACTTGATGGAAGAAATAGCTCTGTTAAATAGCAAGACTATGCAAATTTATAATATTTAGAATATTGTAATAATCAGGATACTATTTGTTGAGCACAATAGATGAGTAAAACCAAATAGAAAATGATGGACACATATGAAAAAGTGTTGCACTAATGAAAAGTTATGACATCTTTAACTATCATTTGTTTTTATTAAATACATAGTTTTTGGAACAACATCCATGTGGGAAAATAATTAGGCACAAGATATTATATACAAATATCAATTCCATTAGAGTAAATAACTATATTTCTAAGTAAAAATAGAAATATAGAATATAATGTTTGAAAATACATAACAAGAAAATGACAATAAATTACAATATTTTATATTTTGAACACCTCTTCACTAATGGACATCAAAAAAGCATTAAAATATAAACCACATAGTGGTAGTAGATATTCAGAGTTCATACAGCAAGCAACAGGAAAGTTTTTATATCATAAACTGCTACAGATCAAAACATCAAAACAATGGCATTAAACAAAATTATGTCTGATAGATTTGAATGTAACTTCCCAATAAAATCATGGAAGTTGACAATAACCACTGGAGAAGTTTTCAATAACATTAATCAAGAAAATGCAAGTTAACACAACAATAAGAGGCAACTGCATAATCACTATACTGATGGGTGCTCTCATATGAACGAAATCTAATAATGAATCTAAAAATATAAACCTAGAAAGATATGTTACATAATGGTATCACTTTAAAATACAGAACTTCAAATTCTGTTGATGAGTGTGTAAATAATAGAACTGCTTAGGGAAATAGTTTGGATATTACCTAATAAGTCTGAGAAGACACATACTCTATGATCCAGAAATGCACTCCTTATTATACATGAGGAAATGTGTCAAAATATGTACCAGGATATGGTACATATCCATATGGTACATTGATAACCCAATGTCTATCAAAAAGTGTATCATCAAAGGATTTTGGTATACTCCTGCAAGCACCACACTAAGAAGCAATGAAAATGAAGAAACTACACTATACACAAAAAGATTTAATTTTGGAAACACTGTATTACAAAAAAGAGGTCAGACTCAACATATATTCAAATGTGCAAAGCTTAAAAACAGAAAATAATAAAAATAGTATTTAGGAATATGTGAATAGATAACAAAATTATAAATAAAAATAAATGATTTTCACAAAAAATGGGTGTTTATCTCTAAGGGAGAGAGAAGTCTGTGATCATGAAGATGCTCTATTTATTTATCTGAGCGACGGTTTCAAGACATTTACTTTACAATAAAAGGTTAAGCTATACAAATATTTTTATGCATTTTCTTTACATGTGCTATAATTTACAATATATGTCTGAAAAATAAAAAACAAACAAAATGTGTTCAGTTTAATTTACTAATTAGGTTCATTCTAGTCAATAATCTCTCAAAATAGCTGTTGGACTTCCAGTTTTTCTAAGAACACGTATGAAAGAATTCTAGAAATCTAGAATCTAGAAAATCTAGAAAAAATGATATATATGTTGAAAATACAATATAGGTTCATAGGCAAAAATAGCTCTTTTCTCATAATTCAATGTGTAATCTAAATCATAATGTATGAAACTTACTCTGCAATTTTATCAAATCATCAATTGTAGACAGTTATTCCACAATACCATACGTTATCCTCAGCATAAATTAAATTGAAATTTTTCATTATAAAAAACAAATATTTCCAGAATGTTGTAGGTAATTATGCTATTGGGGTGGCATTTGGTTATCATAAAAAATAAGAAATTCAATGCCTCTATGATTCAAGTACAATGTCGAGATATTATCATCATCCAGGAATTTTAAGAAAGTCTATTAAAGCACAACCAAATGAACAATTTTGTTTAATAATATAAGCACTGATGATTAAAACAGAAAATCAAAGGAGATGAAATAATTAGATGCTTAGTATTGGCAGTAGATCACTTTTATTATCAAAACATTTTTAATTTCCTAATAAAATAATCAGGCTCCCATAGTAATACAGAAACAATTATTTAAAATATACATTCAAATTTAAAGCAATTAGAAAGTGGTAGCATTAAAAATTGTATAGTTCTGACCCCTTTTAAATTCTGGTTCATATATTTTTTCACTAAAACTCACATAGACCTTGAATTACTGGCAGTATATCTTTGTCTAACCATTTGTTTAATAAAACCCGACATTTAGAAATTACAAAGAACATTTGAAAGGCAATGTAGTACCACTTCCAGAATAGATCCATACAGATTAGGGTTACAGGATTCATTTGTAAAGCTTACATAGCAGAATTTGTGATATCTGGAACAGTATGTAGAACTTTGATTTCCACTTATGTCAATTGAATGACAAATTCACTTTAAAATAGGTAAAAGAAACAAATCTAGAATCCAGATTAAACTATATTGTACCATCAAGAGAATAATACTTTATCTGTACTTTCTTATGCTCATGAAAGTAATGTTAATGCTGCTGAGGTAGATTTGTCAGATAGCCAAATGTTTCAGGCAGAAAGAATAGAGGAAGTACAATTTGTCACCTGAAACTGGTTTGAACCAACTGAAACCAACATGGCTTTGAAGATGTCCAAGACATAACCTCAAAGCCCACTATACACTCCTTATAATGGAAATTGAACTCAATGTAATAAAATGACCATATCTGATCTTTCTTTACCCATCATGCATATGATGCTATTTTCCTTCTAAAAAGCTTTTATAAGGTGTAGCAGTGGAAGACGATTTAATTTTGAGAAATCTCTCATTTCCAGGAAATCCCAGTAAATCTCCATCTATCTAATGAATAAGTCA
Source organism: Solenodon paradoxus (assembly GCA_004363575.1). NCBI lineage: Eukaryota > Metazoa > Chordata > Mammalia > Eulipotyphla > Solenodontidae > Solenodon > Solenodon paradoxus. The sequence goes on from RJWH01000706.1 coordinate 603,469, forward strand.
TAGCTCAGCCTTTTTATCAGATTTTACCCCAAAGGAGCCCAGAGTAACTAACTGTTGAGCATGCCCACACTCACCCTTGAGTGTGCACTTTTGCTTTGTAGTATACCATTTCTCTTCCCATCTCTGACCCTCCTTGAATTCTTTATTGCTAGTGCTCTGATTTAAGTAACCCAGCCTTTCAAACTTTTACTGAGTCTTCCCATAATGTACCAGTGGCATTTTGATGATCCAGGAAGTAGAGGTCACTCAGACAAATCAACAAATCTTAAATCTCCCTTTGCCAACTTTATGTCATTTTTCCCTCTGTGAACAGACCAGACCTTTTGTCCAATCCTCCATATTCTTTCCCGAGTTTATCTTTAGCATTTAGTCCTTCAACAAAAAAATTATTAACCTGCTGACAGTCTATTTCTTGTCCTTTTGAACATTCTGAAGCTCTGTGTTTCATTCTCTGCAACTCATACCTCCCCCAAACATATCATCTCTGGACTCCATAGCTCCTCTGGCACCTACAGTGCCCTTCTAGAAATAATGCTCTACACCTATACTTTTTATGTTCTTATTCAAGAAATTAGCCACAAATGCAGTCTACCTAAAACTCTTCCATCTCCTATGCTCTCTTCTCAAGATTTTAAAGATTCCAAATTTTCCACCAGATGGTGGGTGAACTTCTTTGTGACATTTATTGCAGATCCCTACAACCTTCCTTTGACCATCTTATAGTCAGCCACAAATTATATTTTGATGGAGGATATACAGAAGTCTGCTAAATCTTGTGCAAGTTCTTAAGTTTGAACCCTGGTGATACCTGGGATTTTGCAGGCTCACCTTCAACTTCAGAAATATTTGGAGTGTGATATTCAAGTCCTGACTGCAATTCATTGCCTTCCCTGGTGATGAGGCTTTCTTGTTCTTTCCCCTGCCCTCTACTTTAAGCCTACCATTGCCATGGGAAACACTCCAATCATCCCTGCCACATCACCGCTGGGATTTATCCTTAAAACATGGAATAAATTTAAATTTGAGGATCTTTGAAAGTAACAATTTTGCAGCTCAGTCTGGTCATAGCATAAGTTGGATGATGAGGAGTCATAGCCTAAAAATTAAAAATTAAAATATAACTCTACTCTCCAAATGACTTGCTTGCAAGAGGGTAGATAAATGTACAAGACTTCATAGTTCTTTTTCAGAAACCTGAGTTTCACAGAACTCCACTTTGCTATGCTCATACACAAATTGAGACTCCTACTGACATCATACATGATCCCCTCTTGGAGAATATTTCATTTAGTCCCCCAAACTCTCCTCCCATTCTGAGCACTTACCTTCAAAAGTCTGAAGGGGATCCCATCCAGTACTTCATATCTCCAGAACATTCTCTCCATCCAACCTTCTACCATATAAACCTTCTATCCTCCAATAAATCAAGACCACATGCCCACTGGCATCATTCATATTGGAGCCTCTTACTGCTGGCCCCCAGTGTTTTCTCTCTTAGGAAGGCAGAAAATCTTGATTCCAGAAGTTTAAACATTCAAGTACCACTTACTATGTCATACCACATACTATGTCATAGCACAAAAACAGAAAATTCTCTGAAAACCTTACCAAATTTACTGAACAATTTTTGGCCCTGACACTGGTCTTTGAACTTACCTAGTGAGACATCCGTGTTATTCACATACGACCTCCTGGAGGAAAATATCCACATTTGGGCAGAAGTAATGCGTATTTTGACACAATGTCAGTCACTCAACTCACTGAATATGCAGTGGGTGCTGCAACTGCTCCAAATGTGAACCCAGATTGGTATTACCAAATTGAAAATGGAAATCTAAGAGAAAAGGATCAGATGGCAGTTTGTCTTTTGGAGGTAACAAAGGAGTACATTGTGAAGTCCATTAACTATACTAAAATCAGAGTGATTACTCAAGAAGAAAAAAGAATCCAGCCTTATTTAATGGATGACTTAATGAAGCAGTCAGGAAATGTACCATTCTTCAACAAGAGTTAGCAGATGTCCAGGTAATTTTTTAATATATCTGTCATCAGTCTGCCCCACATATAAGGTAAAAAACACAGAAAATGACTATGAGACCTCAGAATCCAACAGACTAGCTTTTGTACTTTGCCTTTAGTGCCAATTCAATAACAGAGAACAAACTAGGATATAAAGGCCCGGCATGAGATAATGAAAGAAAAGTGCCTGATTTAATTGAAAGCCACAGTCATAGATGATAACCTGCCCCCTCAGGTTTACCTGACGAGGTCTCTTGGCCAAAAACAATTGGGCCTAAATGACTGGTTCAGAGTACCACATGAGTGCTACAAATGTGGGAAGCTAGAACACTGGAGCAAAGAATGCTCCTGAAAGATTACTCCACTGGGGCTGTAGCCCAACTATAAGCAGGAGCAGTGGAAGAGGGATTTACATCCTCTTTGAAGGGAGAGGCTAACCTTGAACTAGTGATGCTCATTCTGAATGACTGAAGGGGCTGGAGGATCACACAGGCTCCCAGATTCAACCTGGTTCTCACCAGTAAGGAACCTTGGGTAATTCTTGACATGGAAGACAGAGATTTAATTATAAATAGACATGGGACCCATGCACTCTGTCCTCAGAATTCACGTGGGAACTTTATCCATCAATAATTGCATTATTATAGGTATGGACAGTAATCCAAGACCAAGAGATTTGCTTCTTCCTTGATACTTTATTCCCTCACTCTTTCCTAAGGATTCCTAAGTATCCCATCTGTCTTTTGAGGCATAATATTCTATTTATGCTGGGGGGTACTCTGCAACTGACTAGTTTTAGATTTTGCTAATAAAAGATTGGGAGGTGTTCCAATACCTGTGGCCTATTTTTCCAAATAACTTAGTAGCTACAAGATGGTCAGGATGCTGCAGGTAGTAGCTTCTACCATTCTTCTGACCAATGAAGCTAGCAAGTTTACTCTGGGACAACCTCAACCATCCAAAAAAAGAAATAAAAAATATCATAGCCCTCATCAAGAATTTGACCTTGGAAAAGGACTTAAGGGTAAATATTTATGCAATTACAAATATGCCCTTTTGTTGCTACATGCACACACACTTATATGAAAAGAGGTGGAATCTCTCAGGGCTAAAATATCCCATTAGACACAGTCAAGCAATTTTACAGCTCTTGCAGGAAGTGTAGGGAACTCAAGAGGTTGTGGCAATGCATTGTAAAGGTCATCAGAAAGGAAATTCAGAAATTACTAAGGGAAATAACTTTGCTGATAAAACTTCTCCCAACAGTCACTAATCACTAGACCTGTCTTTGAAATGGAATTATTCATGAAACTTGCCCTTTTAACTATAATGCCAGAATATTCTGTTAGGAAAGTTATTGGGCTGAATAGAGAGAGATTCACAAGGACCCAGTTAATGCTATGAAAAAGAATGTCTTATTGCAATCCTGAGAAAAGATTAGTGGAAAATTAGGGTCATACATGAGTCTTGGCATTCAGGGAGGGATGTCATGAGCACTTCTACAAATAGGGTATTTAATGGAACTAGCTAAAGGGAACTATTAAGGAAGTGACTTGGGCTTGCTCTTCATGTGTCTAAAATGACTCTGGAGGGAATATCTGTCCCTCTCTTCTTTTAAAGACTGTTCTGGATAGGGAAACCTACCCAAGAAAAGACTAGTACATTGACTTTACTCAAATGCACCATTTCCAAGAATATACCTATAGTTCATGATAGATACTTCTATAGGATAGATAAAAGCCTACTCCATGAGAAAAGAAAAGACTAGGGAAGTAGAAAAAGTCTTATTGATCAAACCCTGGTTTTGTTAGCCCAATAAACTACTAATTGACATTGATCCTTCTTTTACAGAAAAAAAATACACTCAGCCAGTGTTAGCCAGTCTGGAAATTTCCTACCACAATTATACTGAGAGGAACCTACAATCCTCTGGCAAAGAAGAAAGGATCAATCTCTGAAAATGATTCTGGCAAAATTATACAAAGAGATATTGGAGTCCGGATTAAGATTGTTACCCATCACTCTCCTCAGAATCAGAGCTTTCCAGAAAAGTAAACTACAAAACAGCACTTTTGAAATGACATATGAAAGATCTTCCTAACCAGTGACATTTTCACTGATCCAGAAACTCAGGTTTTATTTAAATAGATAATCAGCCTAGGAAAGAGTCATCAATTTCTTGTTAAATATGGTAAAAAACATTCTACCTGCCCCTGATAAATCTGAAACCATAAAATAATGTGACCTGGTGAACAGGTACATAGAAAGAAGGAACTCTAGAAGATCAACTTTGACCTATGTGGAAGACCCATTTTAATTATACTCACTGTTGTTAAATTCTAAGGCAGCCTCATTTGGGTCTGTCTATCATACATAAAATCTACTTCCTCTCATTCTAACACATGGGATTTCTTCTCTGATGAAACACCATATTTCTGTGAACACTTGTAGGATTTTAAATCCCCATTCAAGAAAAGTTTTCCCTTTCAGATGATTCAAGCTTAAAACTCTGAAGTCTCCCTTATAGATGAGATATCAAGCAACTGAATAATAGGGTTTTTGTTTATGACTGCATTATTAGTTTGACTTGGTCTTTTTACATATTGCAGAACTTCTTTATTTTCTCAATGTTTCCTTTAAGACTCTAACTTTGCTATACTCACCTCATTCTAGAAATATTAGCTTAGCTCTTGTGTTTCAGTATAATAAACAAAAAATAATGCTTGCTCTCAACTTACTGCAGACCTCACATGGAAAAACAACTTCTTTAATTGTTGGGTATGCCACCACAAACCTGATGGAAAATGGATCAAATCCCTTTAAAAAGGCATTCAGCCTCATATTACAAGGCAATCAACCACCCCTTGTGCTGAGGGAACTGAGGGAGCTGAGGGAACACCAAACCCAGTTATGAACTGTATGAAACAGTTCTCTTACCAATTTGTGACTCTCACACTGTTCCCATACCTGGTTCAACAATGTAGACTCCTGACTTTCAGAAATTAGAAATACATCTGGCCTCCACTACGGAGTGCTCCAATATAAAACTACAAACTCAAAAGCATGAATCCTTGGATATACTTGTGGAGATATACCCCAAAATGCATCCATCTGGGTGCACAAACACCCCCACTGCCTGGGATAAATGGTAAAAAGATTAACTATGAATGTCTTTTGCAAGACGATAGGTCCAACCTTTGTTGGAGAGATTACCCACAGATGCTCTAGAGAAGACACAACCCTTGTTACTTCAGAACCGGTATCACAGTGAGTACCAATATTAACAATAAGGTTTAATATTCAAAATTCTTCATGGATCCTGCTAACACATCCCTAAGAGTCATACTATACCCTCTCATCAGGGAGTCATATGTATAGAGAAAGACCTCATGTCTTTGGGGGAAAAAGTCAGTGTTACTCTATATGAGGCTTGGATATCAACCAAATGTCCCTTGGATACTGGACAATTGTATACGTTCTTCTGTCCCATAAATATTCCCAAATTTTAACCCAACATCTCTAGGATTCTTTGATTTAAGCAAAAAAAGCAAGAAGAAAATAAAGGAGGGAACTATTAATTTTTGAAGCCATAGTCTTAGTAGGGTCAATAATTGGACTAGCTGCAGGAGTAATGCATAATTACGTGATGATCAAAAACTGTACAACTATTCTATATGTTGTGGCCCAATAGACTGGGTGTCAAATCAGGCTCTTCGCATTAGTAAATACCTCATAGTGTGCTTCTGTGTTAGTGTATGTGTTGAAATACAAAGTAGCACCAATAAAATCCTCTGGGAAACAACATGGCTAAAGGAATCTTCCTTGACTAACTTGATTGGGGATATATATAGTTATAACCATCTTTCCTTTTATTACTTGGTGTTTACCCTTTCTGAAATCTCCAGTAGTTAAAATTCATTATATTAATATTTAGACCATATTTGTTTAGTCTCCTAGTAAAATGTGTTTAGTTCAAATTATAACAACAGAATGTGAAAATAATGGTTGACTCCGACCCGCGGAGCAGTCAACTGGGGTCCGGAGATCCACCTAGAACGGATGAAAGGAGTGGGACAAGAGGCACGAAAAATGACAGCAAGACAAATAATTCTGATCAAGCTGCAAAATTTTATTAAGATGGAGGGACTTATATAGGGAAGGGACAAGAGAGAAGGTAGTTCTGATAGGTCGTCCCTGTGCATGTCTGCTGCGTGCTCTTTAGTCGGGTTGGAGGGTGGGTGCATGTACAATGCGTGATCAAGACTCTGATTGGTTGCTAGTGCTTATGCTTTATGTATGCTTCTGGGAGGCGATAAGGGTGGCCCTGACCGTTTGTTCTGGTAAGCGCAATTTCCCAGCCTGATTGCAACAGCTTAGCCCAGGTTCCCAACAAATGGTTCTACAAGTTTTCCAACTTATACCTACAGTGGAACCTACTCTATAATCTGCCTATTATCCCCACTAGACAAGATAGAGATTTCCAGGTCCAAACTAGACAGAGTCCATATCCCTCTTCTAGCAGGAAGTAGTTCCAGAAGATTGACCTTCACCTTCAGTGCCTTTGAAGATTAAGGACTGGAAATATCTGAGGGGGTTATGAGGCAGATAAGTCAGATAGCCAAACATTACAGGCAGAAGGAAAAGAGGAAGCTCTAATTGTCACCCAGAAACAGATTTGAGCCAACTGAAACCAACATGATATTGAATATGACAAGGACATTACCCCAGAGCCTACTACAATCTCATAACAAAATTTGAACTAAATCTAATAAAATTATTATGCTTTACACCTCTTTACCCACCATGTAGACAAAGCCATTTTTCTTTTGAAAGTCCAATATAAGGTATAGAAGTGGGATATGACCTAAATTTGAGAAATCTCCTGGAAAGCCCAGCCTATCTCCAACTATGCAATAAATATCATGGCTCAGCTCTTCATCAGAGCTTAACCCAAAAGAGCCCAGAGCAATTTATTCTTAAGTGATGACATTATTCACCTCTGAGTGTGTACTTTCAACTTGTAATACCTTTTTATTTTCTGCATTCATATCTGACCCTCCTTGAATTCTTTCTCACTATGGAGTCAAAAACTTGAATTGGAATTTCCCACTCTTTCAACCTTTCATTGTGAAACCTCCCCTAGAAAACAAATGGCATTACTATCAAATTGATTTCTTTTTTCTTATTGGACCTAAGTAAAGTCAAATTAGAATAATATATATTTATAATGTCATTCTAATTCTAAATCTACCTAAAAAGTGCAATGAAAATTTCTAGTAAAGTGGGTGACCGATATTTTCAATATTGCCAAATTTAGTTTTATAGCCGAAGAATGGGATAAAGATGACTTTTTATACATTTACCCCCAAGTAAACGATGTGATTTTATCTTCCACAAGGGAATTGACATATAAGTTTATTGAACTTGGAAGGGAAAGTGTACTATTTAAAATATTCTAAAACATTCAGTTCATAAATGACCTTTGATGCAGGTATTACTTCTTCAGTTATTTTCTGAGCTATTTAGCTAAAAGCAACAACTATATCCTAGGTTGTATATAAAAGATATTAAAACAGTTAGTCCCATTCCATATCTAGTCTTCTCATCTTTAAACTCATCTTCTTTGATGGTGCCAAGTTCACTCCTCAAATACATACTGTGATATGATTCTCAGTCTGAGATCTTTCTTTTGCTGGTCAGGATCTTGCTCAAAATAAAGATAAGAAAGCACAAAGGACAGGAAATTTAAATCACAAAATAACTATCAACAATGATAAATGAGAATAAATGTCCCAGCATTTCTGCCCTTAAGCAGGATATTTCAGAAGTGTATTCTGAACAATATTTCAGATGGCCACAAAATTTTGCATTAGTGCTCATAAAATAAAAAAAAAATACAGCTCTAATTGACCATTCTTTCTTCCCTTTCTCCCTTCTCTCTTGTGCTTCCAGGAATATTTGTACCTCAGACTTTATCTGAAAAACTGTTTTGATTAGCACACATAAAAAAATAAAATCTGAAAAGTTGATGTAAAAAAAAGCTGAGGAGCATAATGTCAAACAACTTACCTGAAGTTTAAAGTTAGAAAATGGCAGAACCTAGGATTTTGAACTAAGAGCATTCTGATTCAATAATATTTACACATGACATTATGTTACTGTATATCCCTTGCTTAGGATTTAATTGGAAATAATTTCTTCATAATCTCAAGTTTGCATGTTTGCATATGTACATCCATTTCTATATGTTTCATAGTAGAATAGGAATTACATGTATTATTTCTTAGAAAATACATCATTTTTATTATAAGACAGGAATATATACTATTAAAAAGCAAACTATAAATATTTATTGCTAATGATTCATATGTTTATGCTATTTCTTGTAAATCTATATCTCACTATTATGATAGTAAAATATACTAGTGAAAAAACTGTTCAATTATAATTCCTTCAATATGTGATTCCAAGCATAGTGCTTCAATAATGAAAAATAGAAAAAATAAACAGAATAAGTAATGTTGGATTTTTAATTTGTGTTCTATCAATTTTATTATATATCATGCTTTGAGAATGTTAGTAGCACCAGTAATATCTACATAATTTAAAAACATAAGACTTCTGGGCCACCACATCTTACATCAGCACTGAGATATCTTCTTTAGTACTTACTTAGATTTACAGACTCACCTCTGCTCAAAATAAATCCCAAATTCTGCTTCACTGGTAGCTTCTGCATCTGTTCTAGATCCTGCAAATGCATGTCTGAAAATGCACCTCCTTTGAGTAAAACTGATATTTCTGGTTCCTTGGGAACTGTGCCAAGTGTGTTCAGGTCTGTGTCTGTAAAGGCACATCAGACCAGTGCAGATGCTTCACCTAAAGTTGAATAAAACTTGCTTCTAGATGTAGCTAGAACATTGTGTACAAATATGCATTTTAAAATGTTTTCATAATTATCTGATATATTTTCTACATACATTCTTTCAAACAAAAACAACACACATGAAACAAAGAGTCAAATGACAAGTAATCAAGTCTTACATAAAATTATCAAAATAAATATGAAAGTACTTCACTCAACGATTAAAAGACAAAGAAATAGTGGATGGAGATAAAAAAAAGATCCATCATTAATATGTCTATAAGAAACCCACATCATATCCAAAGACAAACATGGCTCAAAGTCAAGGGGTATGAAATATATATAAAAGCAATGTTGATGAAAGAAAATCAGGAACTGCATACTAATAACAGACAAGATAAACAAGATAAACTGAAAAAGGATATCATAAGGAAAGGATGGAAACTAAATTACGGTCAAGAAGGTAGTTCATAAATAGTAACTGTCGTTGACATATATGCACCTAATATTGGAGCATTTAAATATATAAAACACATACTGACAGACCTAAAAGGAGATGACAGTAACATAGTAATAGTGTGACACTTCAAAGCCACGTGGACATCAGTTGACGGATCAACCACAGAAAAGCAATAAACAAAGACCCTAAATGAAATAATGTAAGGGCATTTTGGTTATATAATTAGTATTCTGTCCCTCAAAAAAGACTATACATTCTTCCCAAGTATTAATGGAACATTATCAATGTTAGATCGTATCTTTAGACGCAAAACAATATTAAGCAAACTTAATAAACCTGAAATTGTAGAAAGCTTCTTGTTGACAAGGAACTAGAAATGAGCCAGAAGAACAAAACTGAAATAGCCGTAAGAGGGGACTATTAAACAACATTTTTCTCTAATACACCTGAATCAGGTGTGCCTTAATGGAATAGAGGTCTAATACACTCTGGGAACATTTCCACATATATCCCAAAGTCCCAAGTTCAAGACAGGGCCAGGGGACACAATCAATGTGAACAACTAAATTAAAAATTAGATAAACTGCTTCTTCAGTCTCTCTCTTCCTGTCTGCCCACCTAGTCACCTTCATTTCTGCCTGAAGCTTTACTTAAAACAAACACACAAAAACAAATCTCTTGGATCACACGGAAAATTGCAAATTATCTGGAAACAAATGAAAATGAAGAAATGAGGTACCAGAACATATGAAGCACGAC